>JAOVVB010000001.1:23993345-24005209 GCA_028570985.1 Heterobranchus longifilis
ACATTTTGTGTGACAAACATGCAAAAGAATAAGAAATCAGGAAGGGGGCAAATAGTTTTTCACACCACTGTATGTATGTGTGAGTGTTTCATATATGTGTGTATGCAAGTGTTTCATATGTGTGTGCATGAGTGAAGTTTGATTTAAGCCCTATACGGCGCCTCATACCATTGTCTTAGGTGCATGCCATACAGACATTTGTGCATTTTCAATTATTGTCATCAAATCAATGGAGTTTTAACCATGCAATACTTACAGAGTACACTGTTACTCTGACAAAATGACTAAGACTGTCTTGTTTGAACACCATGATTCAAGGACTATCTGATGGCATGTTAATTGACATTAATATCTATTTTTCGAGAGATGAACTAAGTATTTTGATCAAGTTACAGACCTTTATGTGTGGGGCTGGTTGTACTATTTATATTTTTCTAAACTACATGGTGTAATTTTTTTTATTTTTTAAACAAGTGATGTTCAGAAATCAGTATTTGGTGGACTAACCCTGATTTGCAGTCACAGCTTTCATGCATCTTGGCATGCTCTCCACCAGCCTTTCACATTGCCGTTGGGTAGCTTTATAACACTCTTGGCAGCTCAGTTGTGTTTGATAGCTTGTGACCATCCATCTTCCTCTTGATCTCATTCCAGAGGTTTTCAATGAGGTACAGAGCTGGAGCTTGGGCTGGCCATGACAGGGTCCTGATGTGGCATCCTCCATCCACACCTTAATTGACCTGGCTGTGTGTCATGGAGCACTCTGCTGCTGGAAAAAAACATTCCTTTAAAATTTGGGGGACAGTCAGAGAAGAATGAAACCAAATGTTTTTTTCCAGGATAACCATGTACTGTACCTGGCTTGATTCGTGTGACCTTCACAAATTCAAATCTGCCTGATTCCAGTCTTGCTGAATCTCATCACAGATCCTCCTCTACATTTAATAGTTAGTGCAAGACACTGTGACCTGTAGGCTTCTCATGGCCTCTGTCTAACTCTAAGATGACAAGGTGTCGGCCAAAGCTGAAAATCGGACTTATCAGAGGAGATGATCTTACTCCAGTTCTCTATGGTTCAATTTTTTTGCAGACCTCAGTCTAGATCTTCTTTGTTTCCGTATTTCTAGGAGACTTTTTTGAACAATGCCCATTATGCATTTTACCCTAGTTTCAGTTTGCCACAATGTTTGAAGGTCACTTGATGTCATCCTTCAGTTGTTGAGTGACACTTGAATAAGTTTGCAGTCATCCCTGTCAGTAGAGATTGGTTTTTGCCCTCTCCCAGTCTGTAGCTTTGTTGCCCCCAGTGTCTGCTGCTTGACCTTGTACTGCTGTTTTTGACATTTTAAGGATGGAAGCAACCTGATGCTTACAGTACCTTTTTTACCTTTTCCAGTAAAGCCAATATTGAACCCTTCTTTTCCTTTCTTAAAACCTTTATTTTCAACTCTTGTCAACTTTTCAATTAGCACTGAGGTACTACTAGCACTTTTTTGTTTTTTTTTGTAATCCAGCTGATGACAGAAAGGAGAGTGGGGATTGGTGGCATACTTAATCGTTTAATCGTTGCCATACTTGTAGTGATGGTGATTAAAGAAATATTTGCATTGGTCTCTTTTTTTTCAGAGCTGTACACACACTGATCAGCCATAACATTATAAGCACCGAGAGGTGGAAAAACCGTGATCACTACCTGTACACCAGTAAACTGATGCCAGGATCAAAGGCTGATTTATGTCTGTGTGGACCGAAGGCATGCCCATCCAGTCCAATTCCACAAAAAAGCCAATTCAGCTCAAACTGATGAAAAGATTTGGTCAAAGCTTGGCCATGATGGAAAAGCAGCAGAACAAATAGTGCAACCACAGCCCACTGCTCATGAGGCCCAGAAAGCAAACAGCCCAAGGCTGCCAATACTGTCTCCAAGCTCTTCAGATCCCAATCCAATCGAGCACTATGGGATGCGCCAGACAAACAATTCCAAACTATGGGGGAACCACCCTGCAACCAAGAGCACCCAAAGGATCTGCTCCCAACATCCTGGTACCAGATGCCAAAGTACCACCCCAAACATTTCTTGTGGAGTCATGCCCCAAGAGGTACCTACCCCAAACCGGCTACAGACAGAGCTGTAAAATGATAGAGCTATAAAATAAAATAAAAAAAATATAACACAATATATTAAACAAATCCCCTTTTTTTTTTAAAGACCCTCTACAAAACGTCCTGGTGTAGCCTAAGCAGCTATATACAGACATTCTAGCTTGAATCAATTAAAAAATCTCTGGCAGTTTTTCCGTTTGCTGAGGCCTGATGCTGTGTTGCGTCGGAAAGCAAAGCTTTGTGAAAAAGTGTCGTCAGCCTCTTTTGCCTCAAAGTGCATGTAATCACTTGTCTTCAGCCCATTGATCAACAAAGGAGCTCATGAAGAGTCATGTCTAAGCATAGCTAATTAGGCTAATATAGCTCGTTAGGTCTAATTAAAACTGGAGTGCTGGCAGAGAGTCCAAATTCCCTGCAAGTTGAATGCAGCTCTGTGAGCGAAGCATTAAGCCCCAGCTGTGTTGATGGGCATCGTGAGTTACAGGACAGCTAAAGCCTGATGTGTTTAAAAGTTGACATTGCCGTGGTTTAGATCTAAGAGGTTTTGTATTTTTAAGCTCTTTGATGTGTCTAATGTGATGTAATTGAAGATGATAGATGATCTATTAGAATTACTAATGCAAAAAAATGGCTGGGATAGTGTTGATGCTGGCTCAGGCTTAAAACAAAATGTTTAGTAGAGGAAAAACTAATTTTCTACTCTCTATGAACATAAACAAATGAAAATGTTTAATCAAACATAACATAAAGACTGTATATTTAGAAGTTTATATGTTTACAGCTGATCATGCCATATACTGTAGCTGTTGATAGAACTAGAATTTCTAGCCATATTAATTCAAGAAAACAGATGTTAGGCAACATTTCTACTATAATAAACAAGAACAGACATAAAAAGGGTAGGATCACACATTCACTCATTGACGGGAAGCCTGGACCATTAAGACATAAGGCACAAGGCAGGGTACACCCTGGACAGGGTCCCAATTCATTGCAGGATTCATACACAATGGGAAATTTGGGGACACTATTCAGCCTAATCTGCAGGTCTTTGGATTGTTGGAGGAAACCGGAGTACCCCGAGGAAACCCGCCAAGCACGGGGAAAACATGGACAGGAATTGAACCTAGATCCTGGAGGTGCAAGGCAATGATGTTAACCACTACACCACTGTGCTGCCCATAAAGGTGGTATAAATAAGCAAAATCTGTGCAGAAGCAATGTGAAAATGTTGAAGCTCTCCTGAAAATAGACCTGGTGTTTTAGGGAATTATGTACATATTACTTAAGATCTACCTAAAACATACCAATGAAAAGTAGTTTTGCTAATATTCTTTTCTTAATTTCTTACATTTCTAAAGGGTACTGTATGGCATGTCCCAAAAACCACAGCTTGTTAGGAGGAAATATGGATCTTTGTTGTTTTATTGAGTTCCTGCATACTTTTCCACTATCCAACCACTTGTTTATGGAGATTATTCATTTGTGAATTTGCAGAGTTAGAGCTACATTTCAGTAGAAAAGAAAGGAAAAGAATTTACCAGCTGAATGAGGGCTTCACCATTAGGGCTTTTCCACAATTAATATCCTTTTATCCTTTACCATTCAGGCATGTTGGTGTCTCCAGATGACCCCAAAGCTCTTAGTCTCCTATTGCTTGAGCTCATCTTAAATATGTATGCCATGCAGAGTGTATGATTCTGGAGCTTTAAGTTAACCAAGAAGCTAGCTAAAGAATTTGTCATTTCATTGGATCACTTTGCAGGATGGATTGGTTTGAGAGTAAATCCAACTGATGTCGTCTTGAACTGTCGTAAAGATCACATGAGTGTCTCAGCCCTGCCGATGAGATCGATATTAACCTTCAGACAAAATCCTTAGCCTTTTCCATTGTACAGCTTGTTAAAGCAGAGCTCACATGACATGGCTTGAATGAATGGAATTCACCTTCAGAAGTGGAAGAAGTCATCCTCATCCTTTGTTTGCATGTGGATATCAATTTCAGATCTGAAAAAAATGACATGTGAGGTTATAAAAACAGCCTCATGCAAAATTCATATTTGAGTAAGACATGACGATTTATAATGCAATGAGCGAGGTTTCCTGTGAGACCATGTTGGAGATGTAATCACTTCACCACATGACTGAACCCCATGCCGTATTCATGAGCCTGCTGCGAGTCGGATAGCCAGACAGAAACCTGTGTGTAGGCTCCACAGTCTGTTGACCATATGTTAGTGTGGAGATTTCCTGTGGAGCAGCTGCAGGAGCGCTCTGCCAGCAGGACACCAAGCTTTCACCAAGTATCGTGTGACACCTCGTATGGCCAGTAATTGTCATGGTGTCCTAACACAATCACCAGCCCACCTCTTCCTTCAACCTTCTTACCCACTCATGAACCACAGAGTATTAAATAAAGCAATTTACTTTATTTAGGCAAGTTGTGTGAAATATCAGTAATATAAAACAACTTGTACAACAAGTACAGTTTGTGTTATACTCTTATCAAGGACAAGGTTATTTATGCAGATAGCACTTACCTTTGTTATAAGTTTGTAAAAATGCAGCAGCATAACATGTTCTAAAGGAATCACATGATTTCATCCACTAGCGAGCTAGAAAGGGAAAACAACCTAAGCAGGGGTGGCACAAATATGTCCACAAACTACCACTGTTGGGCTCTTGAGTATGGTCCTTAACTGTCTCTGCTCCGGGGTTGCTGTATCATGGCTGTCCCTGTGCTCTGATTCCCAGAGGTCTACTTTGTTACTGTACTTAATTACTTATTTCACATATCTGTATTTTCACTGAGTTATTAATCAGGGGGTTGGAGGTTCGAGCCCACCAAGTTGCTATTGTTGGGCCCTTGAGTAAGGCCCTTAACCCTATCTGCTCCAGGGGTGCTGTATCATGGCTGACCCCAGTTATGCTGGGATATGCGAAGAACAAATTTTACTGTGCAGTAATGTATATGTGACAAATAAAGGCTTAACTTAACTTAAAACTTAACTTACATCCCCTCTCACACTCTTCACTTTTGTTCCTCAAGGCTCCCTGTTACATCCCCTGCCCGCCTGACCACCATGGGCTCTAGAGCCTTTAGACGTACTGCTCCTCGCCTCTGAAATTCTCTCCCCAAAAACATCTGTAACACAGATTCTCTAATCGCATTCATTCCGCTTATATATATATATATGATAAGCGCACTCAAATCTCCATTTAAACCTCCTTTTAAATCCATTTAAACCAGTTCCGGATTGTCATTTGTGTTTAAATCTGTTCTTAAATTATGACACTTTCTCTTTTCATTTAATTTTGTTTTAAACACTTATTACTCAATGTTATCTTTGTTTTCAAAGTGATCTTGTTTTATTGTTTCATTTATCTTTAGTTTGATCTGGAAGGCGACCTTGGGTGACCAGAAAGGTGCCTATATAAATGCAATCTATTATTATTATTATTATTATTATTATTATTATTATTATTATTACTATTATTATTATTATTATTATTATTATTATTATTATTTCATTTTATTTCGTTATTAGTCTTACTGCTTTTATCCTGTCTAATTGCATATTTTTATTTCTCATATTTGTGTTTTTTTCTTCTTTTGTGCGTCTTCTGTCTTCTTGTTTTTATTTGCCCAAATATTGTCTTGCTTTGTTTTGCCTTTCTGTTGTTATATTGGCTTCTGCTTCTGCTTTGCTTTGTCTGTCAAAGCACTTTGTAAACTCTGTTTTTAAAGGTGCTATATAAATAAAGTTATTATTATTGGTTGATTGATTTCTGCTGTGTCTCTCAGTCTGACCATCGGTCTGGTCATCGCCCTGGTGATTCTCCAGATTGCTCTGGTTCAGATCTTCTTCCTTCAGGACAAAATGTCTCCTGCTGATAAGCACAAACCTCTGGCTCTCAACAACAGGTGGGTTTATATGAATATAGATATTACGTAAGTGTCATCAAACCCAGGTCCTCTATTTTGCTGCATTTTCTCACTTATAAAGTAACTTCAATAACAAGCAGATGCATATGTGATGGTGTTTTACAGTGTGGAAAATCTCATAAATACCCATATGTCAAATGTTAATAGATCTGTAGCTTGAAATCACAGTTTAACTTCCCCTTCTTCAGGAAGGCGTTCCACTGCTTCAACTACTTCTTCTTTTTCTACAACGTGGTGATGGGGATCAGCAACTGCATATTGAGGCTGCTGTTCAGCATTGTGACAGGAACGTGGCTGGTGTCTCGCATAGACCGGACCATTATGCAGAGAGGATATGAAACCATGGATGCCGGTGAGTTTAACTTCAACCGAGCCGTGTGTGAGACAAAGGTGAAATATTGGGAGTTAAGAAGTTAACTCTCCATTAGGGATGGGACAATAATGGATTTTATTGTGGATCGCGATAAAAAAAAACAACCCACACATAATAAGTTGATTGTGGTGAATTTCCATTATCGGAATAATTGTGAATATCGTGAATATTGTCACGAATTGACTGCAGTTTACTACATTGTCATATCTGGGATGCAATAAAAATATTTGTTTCTTAAAAAAAGTTTGAATGAAAAAAGTCATGATCTTTCAAGAAAAAAGTTGCAAAGTTCCGAGAAAAAAGTCACAGCAAAGTGAAATGTAAGGTAAAGGTATTCCAGTGTGTTTTAATCATATTTAGTTGGTTATCGGGATAATATTGTGAATCGCAATTATTTTGGCCAGGATAATCGTGACATGAAAGCTTCATATCATCCCATGCTACTCTCCATATTTAACAGCCAAACCTCTATTTATTTTTATATACTGTGGTGGTAGATAAGAGACAAAAAAATATATAATTTTATCATTATTATTATTTGATGGTGGTGTGGTTTATTATGGTCATATTATAGATTAAGATTATTTTCTTCCAGGAGATGGCAGCATTTCACAAAGTATCAGGGGAGTTTTTTCCTCAGTTGTGCATCATCCTCAAACACATATATTGATAAAAGTAGGCGACTGTAAATACAATGCTATTTCTCATATATGGTTTGTGGTTCTAACAGTATTTCTTGCATGTTCCAGGCTACAGTACGTGGATTGGGATGATCTTTGCTGACCACTATCATAACAATCCAGTCATGGTGTGTTTCTGTCAGCTGATGGTCTCCAACACGCAGGAGAGACACACTGCGTCTGCTTACTCCACATTCAGCAACATGCCATCCGGTCAGCAGTGTGTGTGTGTGCATGTGTGTGTTTATGTGTTTGCAGCTCTTGCATGAACACCCATCCACTAAATAACTACTGCTTCCACCTGTCTGCTGATGCACCAAGATTTTGCCCAAACTAGTATCTTCTTTTAAATAACCTAATAAAATGCACTTTATTGCATTTATGCAGTTTTATCCTACACACATTTATGTTTGATCAGAATTGAATTGATCTTTCTTTTTAAATTATTATTGTTTGTTCTTTTCTTTCATAATTTTTTTGTTCTTAATTTCCAGTTCATTTACTTTAACCTTTTTTTCCCCCCCAGAATCCCCTATGAACAGCCGGGCCAGGAGGCGCTGGATGTTGTGTTATACCTTACTGAGGAACCCTCATCTGATCCTGGTCAGGAAGCACCACCTCTCCTCATCTTCATCATTACACGCATCATCTCCCGGGTCAGACACAGTAGTGAAGGCTTGGGTCATGGCTTCTCAAACACAGAACCACCAAGCAGAGTCACCGTCACTCCCAGAGATCATAATCACACAAGCAGAAGACTGTTAAAAGAAACTTTTCCATAAATTGTGATCATGTTAAAAAATATGGGTTGGAATCCAAAATTGTTGATGTTTAGTGCTGGATCTCCATGTTAGGAGTACTATGGTGTCATTTTAGTCGAGTACTAACATCTGACTGACAAGATATAATTAAATATTAGGTCATCTTTTATCAGCTCAGAAGGAGCATTCATCCGTAATTTACTCATGTCGGATTCAACATAAAGAATCTGTGAACCTTTAGGCTATACCACAGATTGACTGTATTTATGTTTAAGTCAAATTAAGTTTTTAACTGATGTACAATATATAATAATATATAATGTATATAGACACAGTCAAGGGTAACTGTGAACCTTTGTACATAGTCACAATAACCTCTGGAGCATATATTATACAGAATGAATGTGGTGCACTACAGCTGGCCATTTAACTGTCTAACAAAGTTTATGTAATTAAAATCCTGTGAACTACACCACACATCCAGTCTGCGTGTCATTCTAGGTTTGTGTTGTAAAATGTAGAATGCTTATGCATAGCTGCTGTTGTATATTGTCATAATCATTTGGTGGCATGTCATGGTGGTCATGCAGTCTGTAGAGCTCTGCATACATTAGGCCTGAAAACAAGCTTGTGTAAGCTTCTAGGCCTACTTTGTATTTGGAAGTTGTAAATATGTCGTTGCTGCACAAAGAAATGCTTTCAGTTGGAAATAAAAACGAAATGTGGTGTGATTGACTCAAAAACAGTTGAGGTGATTTGAATTAATGCATTACTTACATTACTTAATATATATAATTTTATAAGTATGGTACGCTTAACTTAGAATACTAAGATTTCCGACAGTACCTAAAGGCAGCATATTTCCGCCATGCATTTAGCTAAAGATAATTATCCAACGGCCGTTGCAAGGTTGACTTGTTGATCACGTAAAAAGATGTATTTAGCTAGTTAAATGCTCATTGGATAAATGTGAGAAATATATATGTTCAACACTGAACAACCAGGCGAAATTCAGACTACAATGACGAATTTACAGGTATTCTGTCGATATTTGCTCCCTATCGAGATGTGCTGCTCTGCGCATACGCATAACGGTGACTTTTGAACTTGTGGGCGTAACCGTCGTAAACGTGACGGTGATACTGGGCTGGGGCTGATTATGAAGAATGTGGCGAGTCGGGACACAGAAGACACCACGACAGTTGAGCTAACTAGTTAAAATTACAGGTAATGTAAACATGGACACATCTTTGTGTGTCATTCAACTCGAGCTAACGTAATTGCACAGTGTAAATAATTTTGGCTGGTATGTAAGAGATCATTGTGGGCCGAAATAGACTATTTTACCGCTAGCTAACGTTAGCTGCAAACGAACAGTTAGCCGTTAGCTAGCGCCCACATTGTCCACCTCTCGGTCATCCAACAGCTAACATTAATATACTTTACAGCCGTTATCTGACCAGATCCATTGTCTGTGGACTCTGATAATGGGTCTCCAGCGTTTCACACTTCGCAGCTTGATAATACTTGGAAAAGAGACGCTCAAAACTTTGATATTGTGGTTTTGTACTCAGTCTCTTATTTGTTGCTTGAGAATCTTTGGTTTGAGTCTGGTTTGAGACCAAAACTGTTGGACATCATGGCGGACACTGACCTTGTTTGCCTCACCCGCACTTGAAGACAAACTCTTGTTATTGTAAGATAATTTTTTAAACGGGTGCTGTACTGTACTTGTGCATTTCCAGGGTTGGGTTGTAGCGGATTACATGTAATCGGCATTATGTAATCAGATTACACACAATAAGTAACTGTAATCAACCCAGATTACATTTGAAATAAATGGTGCAATTAGATTAGCCTATAGTTACATTGTCAGGGTTTACTTGATTGCATTTTTGATTAGCCACAGACCATTTGATGGTCAGTGTAATTCGATTACAACTGTATCTGCTGAATATGCTAAATGCATTTGATTTGCATTGAAAATGTTTTGAGAAAGAGAAAAAAAAATCAATATTTTTGGAACTCAAATTATTGTGGCTATGTCCCATATTGAGCCCATAAAGTGCAATATTTTCAATGCTTGATTTGGAAGTAAATCAATGGATTATGTTACTAAATACTAAAATTGCCATGTAATTTGTATTCAGTAACTGACTATATTTCAAAAGAATCTGACCCAACACTGCATTTCTAACCCCATTGACGTTTATGTCTATGTTGGTTCTTTTTCAGTGTGAATTTACCAGGATGTCGGACAGCGAGTCCATCAAGAAATTGTTGCGGTCTGTACTCCAGTCCAGCAAGACCGGCGTGTCTATTAACACCCTCCAGTCAGAGTTCTGGGCACTGTGCGGAGAGAGCATCCCACTGAGGAAGCTGGGCTTCTCAAAACTGGAGGACTACCTCCAGAGTATCCCCTCTGTAGTCCGCCTTGAGTACCACATGGGTGAGGTGAGAAATGTTTTTTTTTTTGTGTGTACCCAGGTGTCATCTGGTTAATTTGCATCCCTATACTACTGCCTTATTCAGCTCCATAATATGTTATTCAGGGCTCGACATTAAGGCTTTTTGTAGGGCAAGTTAAATCATAAACAAAAAATAATGCTGCATCTTCACATTAGCTGCCACTCATTACTCTGCTATGTAGTTAACTGAAGACATTCAGAATACAGAATACCTTGGATTTTGATGCTTGTCTATTCCTGGTGTTACAGTACGTGCTTATAGTGGCCAAAAAGGGCAGAGAAAGATCTGTATTTCAGCAATAATTTCTCATATTTGATATACCAAGTAAAAACAACACTATATTGCACATTATGTGAAATAAAGTTTGAAATTATTCTACTGTACTGTTTTTATTTTTATTTAACAAAAGGGAACTCACAAGTTAAAATAATCATGTTTGACCTGTCATAAAAAAAAAAACTTTCCTTCATAACTTAGCTGAAATCTCCAAATGATTCCTGTTCAGGATGACCCTGACTCTGACCAAACAAAGTTTCAAATGGTTTTACTGTACAGTTTTTGAGAAATTTAAAGGAAAAGTCAGCTTTTATGACAGATCAAAGATGATTATTTCATGATATTTTAACTCCCTTTTAAAATATAAAACAGTAGGCCTACAGTAGAATAACTTCAAACTTTATTAACTTATTACATTTATTAACGTAACTAAACCTTGCCATTTTTACCCAAACAAGTGACTTTTGGGCCTGGACAAGTGAAAGGTAAATTTACTTGTGCAAAGGACAAGTGCCTCAAAAAGTTAATGTCGAGCCCGGTTGTTTGCAGTTCATCAAATGTAGCTAAATCCTATGCGTTTACATACCACTTAGTGAATTTATAACAACACAGTGAATCTGCTCTGTAGGTGAAATGCTTTGCTGTAGTGTGTAAAGAGATGGCCCACATTGCTGAGCTGGTGGCCAAGCAGAAGAGCTCCAAGAAATCAGGTCGCTCCCAATTCATCAACTGCAGGATGAGATTCAAACCTTCCAACCCATACATGCTCAGTGGTAGGAAACTCTTGTTACTTGTTTCTTACACCAAGGCTCTATCTCTGCAATGTGTTTTTTTTTGGTTTGTTTATGAAGACAAGGGATGAGAGGTGTGGACATTAACCTCCAAAATCCTTTGTGGTGATTCCTCATCATTCATCAAACCTTTGCTCTGTATCCCACCTCCCTTTTTCACCTGAACCTAACCTATTATCACCTTTAGTGAGGCCAGGGTTCTCTCTCCGCCAAACCTCACCTCGGCCAGCAAACCCTTATCAGTCCCGTGGCGGCTACAGAGGCTTCAGTGCCTCGGGAGATTGCAGGTAAACAATAACAGTTTTCATCAAGAAATGATGAGCAGCAGCTGTACCTAGAACTTGGTTGGACAACACTCAGTACGTTTACATGATGTTTGAAAAAGTCAAATTATTGTATTAGTCTGACTAAAACCGGACTTTTAAAACACATGTAAACATCTTAGTCCGACTGAAATCGTACTAG
>JAOVVB010000001.1:24015246-24029442 GCA_028570985.1 Heterobranchus longifilis
GGAGTTGTTGGTGGAAGGATTGAAAATTAAGGACAAAATGTGTGAAGTAAAAAGGATCCAAAATAGAGACTATGTTGTCTTGTTCATGCACCTGCCTGTTTACATAGATGATCGTGAAATTTTAGCTAAATTGGAAGGGTGGGGTGTTACCCCAATCTCGGGCATCAAAAGGCGCGTATACCCAGGCACGACTATCAAAGATGGCACAAGGTTCATAAAATCTCGCTTTCCTAAAGAGGTCATCTCTCTCCCATACAGCACAAAGCTAGAATGAGCTGAAGGGTTTCAATATTTCAGGGTGATGCACAGCCATCAGGTTAAAACCTGTTGGCTGTGTATGAGCCCTGAGCATGTCATGAAGGATTGCCCGGAGTTCAGATGCTTTAAGTGCGGAGATAGCGGGCATCTGGCGAGAGAGTGCAACACGGAGAGATGCCCAGATTGCCAAAAAACATTAAAGAAGTGTGAATGCAGGTTTGACCAAGACGGGACTCATGTGAGCAGGCGGGTGCATGGGTGAGAGAATGCAATAATGCAAAATGGAAAAGACATTAAAGAAACAAGAGATGGTGAAGCGCTGGAAAATAATGAAAGTCAAGTGAGAGAACAAGACACAAGAAACGAGCGCATGGAGGATGGGACTGAAAGACAAAGTGGAGTCAACGAAAAAATGGAAAATCAATGTGAAAATTAAATGAATGAAAAAGAGGAACAGGGGAGAAAAATACAGAAAGAGCAACAGAAGGAAGGGGACAATCAATCAACGCAAGAAGACCAAGCGGATGGATTATGGACACAAGAAGATATTTCGGGAAGTTCGATCGGGGAAAGGGACGGAAAAGATCAGCAGAACAACGGAGATGAGGAAAAGAGAGTCAACAAAAGAAGACGACAATTGAAGGTAACACCATGTTTAGAGAATGCAAGAAAAAGAGGAGTAAATAAAGAAATGCTAAAGAACAGATACGACCTGTTAAGAGAAGCAGAGGACATGAACTAAAAGAAAAGGATTAATGAGTGCTTTTAAGTATTTGTTTTTCTTTTTTCTTTTAATGATTTTAAATTGTGTCAGCTTTAATGCAAGAGGACTGAGGGACATGGGTAAATTTGCGAGAATACAAGAAAAATGTAAATTTCAGGATATTATTGCCTTACAAGAAACAAACTGGAATGAAAATGTGATGTATGATATCAAGACGAGTTGGGATGGAGGAATTTTATATAACCATGGGGATGGGAGGCTTGGGAGAAGAGTTGCTTTCCTAATGAGAGATGTGTATAAGGATCGAATAGGGAAATGTTTAGCGATAGAAATGAAACATGAGGGGAAATTTTTGTTTTTAGTAAATGTACATGCACCGGGAGAAGGAAAAGAAAAAAAATATTTTTTAAAAGGTTTTAAGAAATATTTTGAACAAGTAGGCCTACGAGGAAATAATAATAATGGGGGATTTTAATACTGTTTTTAGTAAACAAGATATGGCAGAAGGAATGTTTTTTTAAAAGAGATATGGGGAGGAATTAATTAAAAACTCTAATGGAAGAAAATAGTATAATAGATGTTTGGAGGGAAAGAAACGAAAGGAAAAAGGAGACAAATAGTAGGGAATTTTGTGTGTCAAAACAGAATAGACTATATCTTATGCAAAAGAAAAACTGAAAACTTTATCGAAAAAATTAAATACGAAGAAACAAGCTTTAGCGATCATAAGTTTTTATGCTTTTGTTTGGACAGGGGTAAAACCCAACGAGGACCGGGAGTTTGGATTTTAAATACGCAGATTTTAAAAGATGAAGGGTATGTGATGAGAGTTAAAGAAATTATAAAGAGGGAAATGGAAAACGAAATGCATGAAGAAGATAGAAGAATATGGTGGGAAAACGTAAAATATTTAATAAAAAAATTCTCTATAAAATATTGTAGTCTCATACAGAAATGTAAAAGAATTAAAGAAAAAGGACTAAAAGAGAACATGGAAGCGGAACTTAGGAAAGATAACAAAGATAGCGAAAAGATTAAAGAAATAGAAGGGAATCTGAAGGAAATGGAAGAAAAGAAGTATGAAGGAGCGAGGCTTAGGAGCAATGCAAAGTTTGTGGTAGAGGGAGAAAAATGTACAACGTTTTTTTTATTTGGAAAAAAAGAGAGGAAAAGCTGAAACAATAAAAGAAATAAGGGGAAAACCTGAGAAATTGTAGAAGAGAATAATAAAATTTTAAAGGAAATAAGATGTTTTTATAAAGATTTGTTTAGAGCAAGAGGAGTAGAAAAAGAGGAAAAAGAGAAACTGTTAAAGCTGATAAAAACGAAAGTCAACGAGAGTGATAAAGACTAGTGTCAGGAAATCAGAGAAGAGTAGATCGAAAAAGCAATAGGGGAACTAAATAAAAGAATAGATGGTTTAGGAGCTAAATTTTATGTATGTTTTAAGGGAGATCTAACAAGGATTAAGGTTTTTAAAGAGATTTTTGAAAAAGAAGAAATGAACGAAAGAAGACAGATGGGGCTAATGAAACTGATATATTAAAAAAAAGGGGGAAAAGTGGATTTGAAAAATTTTAGACCTATTACGATGCTAAACATGGATCTTAAAATTTTAGCAAAGGTTTTGGCAAATAGATAAAAGGAAGTAATACCGAGTATAATTGAGAAACCAGGCGTACGAAGTAAAAGGAAGGGACATAGCGGATAGAACAATGAGCATAAGAGATATGATATGGTACATAAAAGAAAGAAGAAGGGTATATAATTAGTGTGGACTTTGAAAAAGCATTTGATAGGGTTGAACATGAGTATTTATTTGATATCTTAAGGGAATTTGGTTTTGGGGAGAGGTTTTCGAAATGGATCAGGATTTTATATAAAGGCGCAAGAACAAAGATTAAATGCAACGGTTTTTTAACAGAATGTTTTAAAATTACAAGATCGATTAGACAAGGGTGTCCGCTCTCGACTTTATTATATTCGCTCGTGGTGGAACCACTGGGGCTATTGATAAAACAGAATAAAGAAATAATCGGAATAGGAATTGAAGAAAAAAAGGCAGAGGGGAAAGTTTTTCAATATGCTGATGATACAATTATAGTGAAAACAAAAGAAAGCGTCAAAGAGGCTATGAAGGCTGAGAATGAATACTGCAGAGGATCCAGAAGCAAAGTAAATGAGGATAAGACTGTGTATATGAGATTTGGCAAAGTTATGGCTTTAACAGAGTGTTTTGATTTCAAAGAAGTGGAGGAAATTAAGATTTTAGGAATATTAATGGGGGAAAATGAAAAAAAAAAAAAAAAACAAGAGACGAAATGTGGGAACAGCTGATAATGGAGATAAAGCGGAGGTTAAACTTTTGGAAACTAAGAGAGCTAAACTTGAAGGGAAAGATTTTAATATTGAATGTTTTAATGGTCTCTAAATTATGGTATGTTTTATGAAAATTCTTTTTCGACCTTGAGAAAAGCAGACAAAAAGCAGATGAAATCAAAGAAGTGCTGACCCAAAAAAGTGTGGTAGAAAAAGAAACAGAAAAAGTTTTACAAGGAGATTTTTACAAGCAAAGGTGCCAACAAGACAGACGAAGAAGCCCTACTGAAACACAAGAGTAACAGAAGTGAACAAAAAGATGTGCGATGAAGAAATAAAAGAGGATGAAATAGGAAACGTAATTAAGCAGCTAAATACAGGGAAGAGCCCCGGAATAGATGGGATAAAAAAATTTAAACCGGCTAATACCAGTTTAAAAATAGATTTATGAAGAAATTTTTACAGATGGAGAACTCAGCGAAACAATGAAAATAGGAATCATAAAACTAGTATATAAGAAAAAAGGAAATAAAGCGGATCTTAAAAACGTTAGGCCAATCACAATGTTAAATACAGATTTTAAAATCCTAGCAAAAGTTTTAGCAAACCGACTGAAAAGCGTTTTACCTGAAATAATAACCACAATACAAGCGTATGGAGTAGAAAAAAATAGATATAGCGGATATGGTTAGCAGTCTAAGAGATAAAATAGAATACATGAAGGAGAAAAACGAAAAAGGATATTTAATTAGTATAGACTTCGAAAATGCGTTCGACAGAGTCGAACACCAATATATGTATGATGTTCTTAAAAAATTCGGATTCGGAGAAGGTTTTAGAAAGTGGATAAAAATATTTTATAACAAGATTTTAATATGTATTACAGTAAGTGTAATGGATTTTTAACTGAATGTTTTACACCCACCAGATCCATTAGACAGGGATGCCCACTGTCGGCCCTGCTATATACCATGATAGCAGAGCCAATAGGACTAGCAATAAGAGCAGACGGCGAAATAGAGGGAATAAATATAGAGAAGGATCCGCAACATGAATCAGTTTACCAATACGCGGATGATACAACAATATTGGTACAGAACGTTAAAAGCGTGAAAAGGGCATTGGTGATACTAGATATTCAATTCAATTCAATTCAATTTTATTTATATAGCGCTTTTAACAATTGTCATTGTCTCAAAGCAGCTTCACAAAAAATTAAAGAAAATTATTATTATTATTATTTTTTTTTAGAAAAGAAAAGAAAATAAAGTGCAAAATGTGCACTTTAGTGCACAGACCTGCTTCAGCACCATGTTAAGCCCCACCATGCTGACTCCAGCACAGGTATTTAATTTTAATACATGTGTCTGTGGGCTGCTAAATGATTCTAAGCTTGATGAAGCTTTTTTTCTTAAAGGAAATAAGAGTATAGAATTTATACTAACAGATCTGTGGTCTTCATAATTGGTTGGTTTAAAATATTAACAGCGTTATCATCGTCCAAGATGCCAATTCGGCACTGTGTGATATTGGCTCCCTCGCAATCCCTATTGTGTCAGGCTGGTTTCTTATTTTATAATAATGCTTTATGATTCAAATTTTCAACTGTGACCTTTACAATGTCCTTTGGGATGTCGGTTTATTAGAAAGGGGTATTTAAGAAACACGGAGTAGATTATCAAAAAAGCATGACGCATCAGTAATGAAATTGTGGTGTGCGTCACTGAAATCATAAAATATAATTTTTAAGTTTTGTTTTTTGATAAATATTACAAAGAGATGACAGATAGGGAGGGAAAGTCTGGTTATATATCGGGTAGTCGCAAGATGAGTAATACGGAGAAAGTGCATGATGATGCAAGAAGAGTAAATTTAGGGGCTGGTAGACGAAATATGAGATATTCTAGAGCTGCAAGTCATGAATATATGTACAGAGAGAGCGAGAGCAAGAGAGAGAGAGAGAGCTATAATAAGGATGTATACAGGGATTTGGGAAATAACTTGTTCATCCATTTATTCATTCTGTATAGCGCTTATCCTGTACAGGGTGACAGGAGGCCTGGAGTGTATCCCCAGAGACTTCAGGTGCAAGGAAGGCAGGATACAGGGTGCCAATAAGTTGCATGGCACACATATTTAAACATTGTGGGCAAATTTGAAACACCAATTATGCTATCCTGCATGTCTTTGAAATGTTGGAAGTAACCGGAGTAACTGGAGGAAACACACCAAACACGGGGGAAGAACATGCAAACTCCACACACACACAGACCCGAGGCAGGACTCAAAGCCTCGACCCTGGAGATGACCAGCCACAGTGCAAACCATTGCGCCACCGTGCCACCAGTTTGGGGAATAGAGTGGTACCTCGACATACAAACACCCTGCCTCACAAATTTTCGCCTTCATAACATATAAAATTTGTACACGGAGGTACCGCTGTACTGGTGTTGTATTTGGATTATCATAACAAAATCCACTGTTAAATTCTGAATCCTGATTGGTCAGAAGGTCTTGATTACTTTTTCATAAAAGCATCTCTGAATGTGATGTGAGTCTCCAGTGTCAGTGCTTTGTAACAGTGAAAGGTAAAACTGTAACAGACGGTGGTTTCTTGGCAACATGCAAAAACTCTAAATACTGTAGTATTTGTTTAGATTTTGCCATTTGTCTAATCACTAATAAGAATAAAACTGAATAATCGCCGCACTTTGCACATTAATGTCACAAATCACTCATTAATGATTAATTAATAATTAACTTTCTTTTTCTTCTACTAATCATTAAATTTTTTACCTTTAACACACTTTTTCCTACTAGTGTGGGTCAACAGTATATTTAGCATAACTATGTTTTCGCACGTCCTAGAGATAAAAGGACACAGAGGTGACCTGTTAAATTTTAACTTTTTCAGAAAAATGTGACACGAAATATGAGAAATAGAGAATAGGTTGATTTGTGTTGCCAGATTGACCATAGTGCCTCTGTGTGTGTGCCCTGTGATGGATTGGCACCCTGTCGAGGGTGTACCCCAGGGTGTACCTTGCTTTGTCCCCCTAACCCTAACCCCAGGGGATATTCTTCATGCCCCTGTAACCTTGAACAGGATAAGCGCTATAGAAGATTGATGAATAAACATAGACATGGTCTGAGAGTTCATGTATTCACCTTTATTGAAAGATAAAGCTAGTTCAATCTACAGACCTGCTTCAGCAGCATGTTAAGCCCCACCATGCTGACTCCAGCACAGGTATGTTATGGTATGTTATGGTATGTTATGTTAGGTATGTTAATACATCTGTCTGTGAGCTTGACTACTGTAATTCTTGCTTTTTAAAGACAACATATTTCAGTGATGAACAAAAGAAATGTCCCTGGAGATCAATAAACAGGCAAAGTGTGCCTTATCGATTAGCTTCACAAGTTGGAATGAACATATCACTCATTTATTTTGATAAGAAAAGAGAGACTTCCAAGGTCTGATGGTTCTCTCGGACGGTATGATAACGGTCCCGGAAAATAGTTTCTGCTTGTTTGGGAAGTACAGCTCTCTGATGAATACTAAAAAGGAGGGAAAAGCTGAACAAGGGAGCATGCCAACCTGGATTCTATCTACTGTTAAATAAATAAATAAATAAATAAATAAAGCATTGATGGAGTGGATCATATGGCCACAAAGAAGGTTGCGGCAAACAATAAATTACTGCGGATAATGGGGACGTCAGTGCAGTTTGCCAAAAACAAATCCGCTGCTTTGCGAAGCATCATTAACTGACAATTGATGAACACTCGATGGTAAATAAGCAGTGGTGAGTGCTGCTACTCATTCCAAGTGTTTGCTCTTTCTCTTCATGCCTCTGTGAAGAGTTTGTGTGTGGACGATTTTTGTCGCCTTTCAAAGTAACTCTGAGAACATTAGCAGCAAATAAACAATGAGGGGAAAAAAAGGCTTCAATCATCCAATCTGAGCTCGTAAACAAGTTCTGAAACGCTGTATACATAATAATTATCTCTTTTTTATAATCCAGACACCAAAAAAATGCTGTGCCTGTGATCAGCATTGAATAGAAAATAGGATCGTGGTATCAGAATGCGAGGCATTTGGGGACTTTAGAACAAACAGACTATAGTAGAGACTGAGTAGAAGACGTCTTTATTTGTAACATATACATTACATCACATTAAATGTATTTATTTACTAAAGGTTATTTATCTACTAAAGGTTTTTACACCTGTGCACTACTATTACTTGCGAATGGAGCGCACGGCCAACTCGCAGCCACTCCTCACGCTACTCCAATGTTTTGACAGCGCTTACTTCTGCCTGATGGACACGAAGTCTCCATAGACGCAACACAGTCTGATCCAGGGTTTCATTCACTCATTGTATTCGTCGTACATGTAGACCCACTGCAGTCTGATCAGGGGTTTCAGTATCTATGAGCTCGGCCTCATGTACCCATTTTTGCCAGGGATGAGGAATGCCTGTTTTGTTTATTTATTTATTTTTCCAGCATCTCCAGTGAGTTGGGAAGTTGAGGTGAGAGTGCAGGATCAGCCAGGATACAGCACACCCTGGAGGAGACAGGGTTGAGGGCCTTGCTCAAGAACCCAAATGTGGCAGCGTGGTGAAGCTGTGGCTTGAACCCCAAAACTTCTGACTCAGCAGCCCAAAGCTTTAACCCACCGAGCTAGTAATGTTGGTGGACGGTGAACACTTGTATTATCGACTGCCATAACCTTTCTCATGACCAGCGTGGAAAACATCACAAAGAGAGCATGATTTCAGCTTCCCAGCTCGGAAAAAAAACAATGGAACTCAGGTTGCCTAGGTAACAAAGAGGCAACAATGGCGTGAGTGGCAGCTTAAAGATGGACAAATATCACTTTTAGCAATGTCTGCTTACACACGTTGGTGCGTTCATGGCATTTTCACACATGTAAATTAAACTCAAAACACAGTGAAATGTGATGTGGTTATCGCTAGCAGTGTAGGGATACTGCACCAAGCTAACTTAGCACAACTAACTGACTGCATAGCTTTATAACTACCAAAGCAATTCTGTTTCACTCGGTTATTTTCTATAGCATTTATCTTGTACAGGGGTAAGGGGGTCCTGGAGCCTATCCCTGGGGACTTGGGGTACTAGTCAGGGTGCACTCTGGACAGGGTGAAAATCTATTGCAGGACACAAGCATGTAGACGCTCATTCACAAGCTACAGACAGTTTGAAAACACCAAAATACCCAAAGAAACCCACCAAACATGGGGAGGTCAAGCAAACTCCACACACAGATTCGAGGAACCTGGAGGTGCGAGACCACTGCAACATCATCCTGCCCAATTCTGTCTCTTTTAGGTAAATTAGCTTATGAAATGCCAGAGTGTTATCCTGACTGGGTCTCGTCATGACATCTCAGTCACACAGGAGCCAAAACAAGACACACACTAAGACAAGACACATGGTGTAACTATAGGGAAAAAAGAAAGCGAGCTTTTACAAGGAGCAAAAGCGCACCTGTAACATGCTGTCTAACTGGTCAGGTATCAGATGCGTGCACCACATGCTGCATTTACAGTGTTCTTGATATTTTTCTTGTCATATTTTACTGTGATAAATTATAGAAACCTCTTTAGTCCTAAATCTCTTTATGTGTATAACATAATATTGATTAGTGAAGTGCTGAAGTAAATATGTGTAACGTTCGCTGGAACTACAAATACTGTACATCAGGGAAAAGAAAGAAAGTGGCAGTGTAACTTTCTGGTACTGGAAATTAAGGTTAAAAGGCAGCAGCTAAGTAAACAACTGCAATTCAATTCCACAGAGCCACCAATGCCATAACTTAGATTTTATAAAGATACTCATAATATGAATACAGTGGGGGACAAAGTACACAAATCCTATAGGTGAGATACTCTAAGTAAACTATTATTTGAGTAATATTATAGAATTTAAATTTTCACGAGTATACAGTAAATACTAAAGTAATTATTTTAAAATTTAATTTAGCATCAAATGTACTGAGCTTCTATTTGCTTACAGTAGATATAAAGTCATAGTAAAAGAGTCTCTCTCTCTCTTTCTCTCTCTCTCCCTCCTTTCCAACTCTTTACGTGCAATTTGCTTGCTGGCTGCAACCATCTCTACTTTTGATTTTAAACACCTGCTACATGATTAAGAGTTTTACAGAGGGAAGGCAAATCTTACAATTATGCATACTAGTCAACAGGTGGTGATGGTGGTATTCCTGCTTCAGCTACTACACACATTGTAGTGCAACAGTATGCAGAAGTGTAGTGAAGTAAAAAGTACAGATATTTGATCTCAGATATAGTGAAGCAAAGTACAAAGTCTTGTCATCGTTTATACCGCTTAATCCTGTATTCCAGGTCGTGGGGAGCCTGGAGCCTATCCGAGGATATGAGGCGGGGTACACCCTGGACAGGGTGCCAATCCATCGCAGGGCACACACTCACACACTTCTTCACGCACTACGGGAAATTTGGGAACACCGATTAGCCTAATCTTAGGTTCTTTGGGTGGTGGAAGGAAACCAGTGTACACAGAGGAAACCCACCAAGCACCAGGAGAACATGCAAGCTTTATGCAGACACAGAGGCGGGAATCACCCTGGACAGCCCGGAGGTGTAAAGTTACGGTGCTAAACACTAAGCCGCTACTCAAGGAAAGTACAGATGTGTAAAATGTGTACTTAAGTACAGTAGTAAAAAACAGGAACTGACTTGAAGTGCAAGTAAAAATACGTAAAAAAAAACGTTGATTATAGAAAAAAAGCTGTAATATAAGAGGAATTAAAGATTTCCGGGTATTCTGTTATCATGGTGGAAATAGTGACTCAGCTTCATCACACCCTACTGTCTTTGGAAGTGTACACAGGTTACACATTCTACCATTAAACAGAGCAAAATCAACTCGGTGCTGGAGAAAAAGCATCACAAATCAATGTTTTGCTCACATATTAGCAGGAAGACTGTGCTGAAAAGCATCGAGCGAGTCTCCCCTCTAATGAACCGAACTTGTTTCATTTGCGAAACAAGCAGTCGTTATAGGCGAGCGAGGCCACAGGCGCAGATGGCATCGCCATCTCAGCCTCCACCACAAAGCCGGCCTGTTTATGAGGATGTGAAGCTGGCTGAAGGATCTTGCGCAGCATCTGCCAGTGAGGTCGCACACACAGACTGATTGTTTCATCCATGTCTAATGATTCATTACAGACGTCGCACCTGCTCTCCTACTTTCTTCATCGCCATTCTCGGTTTCTGGAAGTCGCCCGTCTGGAAGTGCCTCACGCAACCATGTTTTATGACTTAATAACCGAGTGCCTGCTGAAACGGAAACAATCAATAGCGGAAAAAAAAGAATCCATCGGAATAAAAGTACATATCGAGATAAATATAGCAGGAGGAAAGAAGTCGTCAGGGTTCGTTCACTTCTCGGTGCTGATGCTCGCAATAAGCAATGTGCCTGTTATTGATTTTATAGTAGCACTACATCAACAGAACGTGGGTTGTGATCTTATATGCGTTTCTCCATTTCGCCTGAGCACTTTATCAGTTCTATTGGCAAAAAAAACTTTGAAAAAAAAGGTGTTAAAGTCATCAACATGAAATTGCTAAAACAGCTGTCTGAAACTTCATTTCTTTTTTTTCTTCACACAGTTGTGTCCTAACATCTGCACCCTGGAGCGTTCACACTAATTTACACTTCCACACAATGAGCAACATGTGACCTTAACTGCTTAAAGCTCTGAACAGATTTTTTCCCATGGTTTGATCCAATTAAATGCTTTTTTCACATTGAATGCTCTATTGTGCTCTTTTAGCACACAGTTTACCTCTAAATCTAGGGTTAGGAACCCTAGGTATTAGTGAAATGTACTGTAAAAATCATGCTGGTCAGATAGTAAAAATTAAGTAGACAAAAAAAATTAAGGAAATTAATCAACAACCCTTTAGTGTGATGAAGTATACTCACTATTAGCACTTTAAAATTTATATTTTTCTACAATAGCACATCCTGCTTCGTAACACAATATTAATTAAAGAGTAACACATTGTATGTTTTATCCATGTAAAGTTAAATATGAATGCTGTTAATAGTAACGTAATGGAATATAATCATTTAGTAGCTATGAATGCTTTCTTTTCTCTTTCTCTTGAAATCAGTAAGATGGATAAAAAAATGTAGCATAGAAGGGTAAACTTTCTCAACTATGAAGATGTTTCTGCTGACTGCAACTGACTCTGGAGACTCCTTCTATAATCATATATCATAATCATGTGGCACAGGGGCAGCTCTGGGCCCTCAGGGTATGGCTCCACAGGGCTTCTGCGGTGTGCTGTTGTGTCTATCATTTACATACAATCATTTGGCAGACGCCCTTATCCAAAGCAACTTACATTTTATCTCTGATCAAATGAGGGTTAAGGGCTTCGCTCAAGGGCAGCTTGGTGGTGCTGGGGTTTGAGCCCAGGACCTTCTGATCTGTAGTCCAATGCCTTAACCACTAATCCACCCAGACAGGCTGGCCTTTGGTCTCTGTGGGCATGGGTGAGCCTTGAGTGCCCATGATCCTGTTACCAGTTTACTGGTGTCTAATTGGTGATTAATGTTGTTCATGTCACCTGTCATAATGTTATGACTGATCAGTGTGTAAAAGTTTCTTTTACTTCTTTGTCTATTATTATTATTATTATTATTAGTAGTAGTAGTAGTAGTAGTAGTAGTGTTAGTGGTAGTATTAATATATGCTGAATACAAGTCAGTGTTAATGAGCCGTTACTATTAAAAACTAGAACAAGCACCTGAACACCAGCCTGTGACTACGGTCATATCTGCTGTGATAGAAAATTACCCGAAACCTTCACACCTCTGTAGGTAAACATGCTGTATATTTTAAAAGCACTACTTTGTCTTAACGTTAAACTCAGTGTTCTTTCAGGTGTGTGATGCTTTCAGGAAACAGTCTAGCTCGATAGAGAAAGCACAGATGAGAGAATTCATTTCTGTAGTTAGAGACCCGGCATGTGTGTAGAAATGCGTACTGACAGCCGACGACACAGCTGAAAAAGCAGGCCTTTATTTATTTATTTTATTTTTTTATTTTTAACAGTGTTGAAGTCAGTGCAAGCCTGAATGTAGCGTAATGCATTTTACTTTGTGAGCACTGGGGCGGTTAGAGAAGATAACACTCTGCCTATGAAATACCTGTCAGAGAAAAAATGCACTCTTATAATAGACAGCGTGCTCTCACAATATCTTCTGATGGTTGTATTATAAGTCCATATAAACTCTTTTTATATGTGTGTATTCATCTGATTGTATGACTTCCAAGGAAACACATATTATATCGCGGGACAAGTCATGTGATTGACCCTTTACAAGATATTATTTATACTGTAAGTAGTGTCTACCTTTCTAAATTCACAGACAATGAATCAGTATGATAAATCAGTGTGACTTGGCCAATCCATTTCAAGCTGTTAAAGGAAAACAATCAATGATCGCATGGTGTGATGAGACTGTCATTGTTTCTATACTTCAATTGATTATATTCCCTTAAAAACACAACCTGCGCTGTTTTACTGATTTCTATATATATCCATCCATCCATCCATCCATCCATCTAGAAGACTCTGTAGTCCAACTAGGAACTGTGGAGGCCAATGGTGAGCATAATATTTATTCCTATTTGTACAACTGTGGTAGGACCTTCAGTCAACATTCACATGCACATTCACACACTACGGGCAATTTGGAAACATCAATTAACCTAATCTGCATGTTTTTGGACTGTGGGAGGAAACCAGAGAACCCAGAGGAAATCCAACCAAGCACAGGCCTTTTCTCTTTCGGTGACAGGGTCACGAAATCTGGCTCGGTTTTAGAGTTCACATGCTGCAAGAGCTCCAGCAATCAAAGGCGCATAGTCCCAGCGCATAGAAACGTGCCTCTCGCATACTACTCCTTGCACTTTTTCGCATCTACCGCGTGACTCAGCTCGTTGGTTCTCCATCGCTTTCCAGGATAGGAGATTTAGGCGCACGCCACAAGACAAAGACAGAGAGAGAAATTCAATATGTTCAAAGGAATCTAAGCAGCTAAGCAGATAGATAATGCCACAACACTTACCTGTCTGGGACTTGCAATCACTTTGTGTACAAGAGACATGCGATACAGAAAAAGCTAAGTTACGGAAAGCTGTTACATTTAGTACACCTGGTAGTTTCTCATATGTCCTGTTCTCCAATTGGGATTTGTTACTTGATCAGTCATGCTATTAAACTGCACAGCATTATGCCCAGTATTGTGTATGTTCCCCAGGGCAGCACTGGCCCCTTGGAGCATGTCTCTATAGGACCTCTTGGGCTGTGCTATGGTTTCTGGCACCAGGACATTAGCTGCAGGTGCTGTGGGTTGCAGAGTTGGGCCTTTGTGGATCTGACATTTTTGTTCCATGGGTACTTATCAATTGAGATCTGGGAGGTTTGGATGTTTTTCATGATCTTCAACCAATTTTGTCATTAAAAAGTTTTTGTATAAAACATTATTTAAAAAAATATTTTAAGTTGCTCCCAGTGACTCACGACAAAAGCACAATAAAAGCATGAGTTTAGTTTACTTTCAACTAAAACTCAGCCAACATTTTATTGTTACAAAAGTGCATATTTACTGTGCATTACCACAAACACAACTGCAGGCTGATACACTTTCCTGGCCAAAAAAAAAGCTTGCACACTTTAAGATTTCATTCAATCACCATTAACTTTTATCACATAGCAATACTGAGTCATGAGTCTCGACCTGAGTAACTGATCAACCCCAGATCATAACACTGTCTCCAGAGGCTTGTACAGTGGACACTATGCA
>JAOVVB010000001.1:24031526-24059674 GCA_028570985.1 Heterobranchus longifilis
GTGTACGATGTAAAAGCACTACTGTTCTGCACGAACAGACCCGAGAAGAGCAAGTAAAATACCGCAAAACTGCAGAAACTGGAGAGAAACTGAGCCTCGCGATGTGTACACGCCGCCATCTTGGAACATGAATACAAACGAGTTCATGATGACCTTCAGCTGAAATGAGCCGTGTCCTTGGTGAGTGGAGCGTAAGCTGGACATATTGAGTTAAAAAAAAGGATCTGTAAGAAAGTATCTGTAAGAATTAACTTTCCGTTTGTGTCCTTGAAGTCTCGTTGTTGAGTGATCTCTTGGCAAAAATGTAATTCAGGGTTTTTGAAGAGAGGAGAGAAAATGGGTAAAATGAGCCACAGATTCAGACTAAAAGGAGATGAAAAGTCTCAGCAGAAAGCATTTTTTTTAAAACAAGCATAGACATCATGTCCCATTTCCCTGTTTACCTATTTAGGTTTAGGTTTTTGATAACCGACATGATTTGCATATTCATTGAATGGATTGTCATCCCATTGTAACAACTGTTGTTGGTAACAAAATTTAACAAATAACATTAATTAGCAACATTAATTTGACAACGTTATGAGCGCTGGAACACTTTTGGCTTTGGATGGTTTTTGAAGGTAAGAATTAGTTTGATTTCGTTAAAATCACATTAGATTAACGTTGACTACATGACGTTGGGATTACGTTGAATGAACGACCCCGGCATAACACTGCAAATAAGTCTTCATAACAGCATTGATTTATACTTTTTTATTTTAATCTCTCAGCTGAAAAACATATTTGAATTACTCATACTACTGATGCTATTTTTTCTCTCTCTCTTTCTCCTTTCGGCAATTACTCAATTCAACTCATCGTCACTGCAGTGACGGCGATGACAGCGCTGAACACTTTCCACTGGTCCACCAGAAAGCTCCTGCTGATGCCAGTAAAAGCACATATGTCGCTTTGTCACAGAACAAGCACCACAGAACAGATCTTCCAAGGCAGAAACATACAGTACTAAACTCCTGCAATTTAACACACCATTAAATTGAGAATTGAGGGAATTATCAGTATGAGCATGTACAGTATGCACCACTTAATGTCCGAGATCTATTCTATGAAAATGTTTGGACGTTGTATAAAAGGATCTTAAGTGGCATACATTTTGTACATTTCTAAAGGTTAACATTAATCATCCACAACCCTAACACCACCACAGGTAAAGTGAATAACACTGATGATCAATTATATACCAGTAAACTTATGACAGGATCATGGGCACCCATTGTTCATCTATGCTTGTGGAGACTAAAGGCCAGCTTTGGCAACAATGGCATTTAGTAATGTGTGCTCGGACAGCTTATCGTCTCCTCTACATACAGGAAAGCACGCCAAATAACCAAAAGTATTGGCATTATTTTTGAATTTTGGCAAATCAAATTAAATAATTGAAAGCATGATACAATAGCCTGTTGTGATCCCCTAACCTTAATTTAACATCTTTTGGATTGATATTAATATTCCCCCCTTTAATCCATTTACATCATTACAGCGTACATGAGATAAGTAACGTATAAATGACTTCTTAGCTTGATTATTCTGAATGTCTTAAGAAATAATTGCATACCCTCTGAAACAGCCTTATTAATAATCACCAGTCTGCACTTGCCAGGTTTAAGGATAAGCCTCGATTACAGCTTCCCAAACAGATCGGCTCATCACAAGCTCTCAAGAACG
The DNA here is from genome assembly GCA_028570985.1 of Heterobranchus longifilis. NCBI lineage: Eukaryota > Metazoa > Chordata > Actinopteri > Siluriformes > Clariidae > Heterobranchus > Heterobranchus longifilis. The sequence goes on from JAOVVB010000001.1 coordinate 24,033,252, forward strand.
TGACTTGGCTCGACACTTTATCCATGAGAGAACCAATATGACTTATGAATCATCCTTGAATTATTGATGTTCCTATGTTCATGTTTATTCTGACTTATCTTACTTAAAAGTCTTTATGACTAAACATAAGAAACTACAACATAACAAAAAGGAGAGTTTTGTTTTAAAAGATTATCTAAAGATTATGTAGCTGTATGCTCTCGGTGTGTCAACCCGTTACAGTAGCATTGCATTAAGGTACCTAAAAAGCTAAAACGTAAGATAAATTTAACCTTATCTTAGCACTTGCATACCCAGAAAGCACTGCTTTGTTGGTAACCTTTTGCCAGTGCTCCGACCTTGGGCCAAAGTTGGGCAAATGGCAGTGCATGCGTTGGGTCGTGTTAGCATCAGTGATTGGCCCAAAATTGGTTCAGTAGATAATGGGAAAGTTAAAAAATTAGAAATAAAATTATATTGGTTAAGCTTTGTGCAGCAGGCTCTCTCAATGATGCCATCACATCAGGAGCTCATATAAGGGTTGGTTACCTATCTAGTAAATAACATTTAAAGAACTATATCTCTAACTCAGTGGACACCAGCAGTGGCCCAATGTTGGTCCAATAATGTCACCTGTGTTGCTCCTGTTCTCCCTGATAGGCGGTGACACTTCTCTGCATTCGCTCTACTGTCTGACCATTGCACGCAGGTCAGGAAGTATCATCACTTTCCACGTGTGAACAACGTGTACAAGGACAGACATTGCTTTTTTTAAGGATTGCTAGCTATTTGTGAGTATAATTCTGTTTTCTAAATATTGCCTATAGAACTATGAATATGTAGTGATCCACAATGACTAAATAATTTGTAAGAAAATGCAGTGCATTGAGAAATCAATTTCTGGAGGTATAAATGTGTTTTCTTATTATTGGCGATGATGAAAAGAGTCTAATTTAATTTCCAATTTCCAACTTTGCCATTGTCTACAAAACCAACATTGGGCCAACCTTGTGATTATCTACTGAACCAACATTGTACCAACATTGGCCCACCTTGGAATTATCTATTGAACCAACATTGTGCCCACTAATGAGCCAACGATCGGCCAGTGGACAAAATGACATTGAGCCAACAACTGATGCCAACATTGGCTCAATGTATGCACTGCCGTTGGCCTAGTGTTGGCCCTTCAGCAGTGTGCTATCAGGGTATATATTAGTTCCTCATGTAATAGTACACTGTGAGGAATAAAGGAGCTACACAGGGATTATTACTCTTTAGGATAATGTCCAATTTCCAGGGAGGATGTACCATCACCCAACATATGAATAAGAAAGCTTGTTCATAAGACCAATTTGTTTCATTAGTACGTGCTTCAAAATGACTTAGAAGTAAGTACTAATGAGACAAAGTGTTTCTTTTTAAGATGACATAATGTTGTCAGATGTGTGTTTTTGTAAGTGGCTGTATGTGGCTTGAATGTTGGTTTTGGCAGGCAGCTGCTCTCTCCTCAGTATTTCGGACCGTACAGACCTTAATTAGTGTGATTAACAACTGTAGAGTGCCTGGGATGCCAAGTTATACATATATTTAATTGTCCCAGTGCTGTTCCTGTACACAATCATTGCTCATGGAAAGGATCTCATCCAATCATATTGTTCAGTTGGATCTGATTGTTGTATAGTACATGTAATCTGTGTATTCTTTTTAATGCAGACTGATTTTTCCCAGCAGAGACATTTGGTTGGCCGTTGATATTTGCTGCATTGTGCTGTGTTTTTCAGCCATGTAAGCCTGGAAGCTTCACTGTGTCCTCTTTTTGAAAAAAAAAAGTTTTTCTGAACTCTGTTATAAACTTTAAGCACCACAGATATGTATACAAGGTCAGACCTTGTGCGAGCAGATGTTACCAGGCATAAATTCTATAAATAAGTGTTGACATTCTAATTCATTTAGGTTGTATATGAAACACTGTGTTAAAGTCATTCTTTCTAAATTATTTCAATATCATTATTACCAAAATAATCATAGCCTTCAAAAATAACCTAATGCCACTGTTGGTCCGATGTTGTGTTTTAGGTGATGTAATAAGTAATGACTTAATACATACAACTTTATATAGAAAGTTTCTCCTGGGTTGATGTTTTATAAAACTATTCATGCTAATAAAGTTTCCTCCTTTTGATTTCTTTTGATTTCTAGTCTTACTTCTGTCTGACTGCTATTAGACTGTTTCCTGAGTGTACTCCCCTTATCAGTGTTAGTCCTTGATTCATTTATTTTTACAGTATGTATCGTAGGTGTTACTTTAATAGAGTTTGTGCTGTACGTTGCTGTAGTTTACATTCTGCTACCTGTTTCTGATCCTTGTTCATGTATCTCGAATCTGCCTTATGGATTTTAACTTTCACTGTAGACTTTAATTAAGGTTTTGGCTCCACCCCAATACTCTCACCACACTAGGACATTTATAAAAAGTTATTTTCCGGAGCCGAACATATGCTGGTTGATTGACTTCATTCGAGGAGAAATTAGCAAATTTCAAGCACACAGCCGCCTCTTTTATCCAGCACAATAAGCTGAATATTGCTAATAGAACACAAACCCTAGGCTTGTTTTCTAGCATTAGACACCATTATACAGGACTATTTGCATTCACAATGAACTGAAATGAGGTTGATTCATGAGCTTTGTGTAACGGTGAGCATGGTGTCTTCAGCAGCAGCACTTTTAACCCGTGTGGAGAAACATGTTATTTCTAGGACACTGTGGAACAAATAGGATTCCCTTTAATCATGTCACAATCCTTTTACCTGCTTCCGCTGCTCCTTATATTCATAAGGCAACAAAAACAGGCTTTGAGAAGGAAATAACAAAGTGCAAAAAAAAGGTAGGTTTAGAAATTGTTGGACAAGAAGCTTGATTATAAATGTATTTACAAATTTCTATTACTACTACTACTACTACTACTATTATTTAAAAAAATAATAATACATTATAATTTATAATGTATAATAATATAAAATATATAATACATTATAGTACATTACCTCATTTGAATCTTTGTAACTTTGCTACTGATCTCAGAGCAGTGTTGTTACATACTGTAAAATGAATGATGTGGTGTAAAGGGGCAGAGAGGGTTGCACAACTTTAGTTTCTCTTCTTTAAGGATCAACATCTGGATCTATAAGTAGACATCTAAGGATATTCCAAAAATTACTGTAACTGGGTTTAGAACTGTCCAACATATTATTTAATCCTGGAAGGATAGTGCTGAACCTTCAACCTTACAGAAAATCATGAATGAGTGTGATGGGAGGTCACTTAAACGTTTGGTGAAGTTGCATCATGAAAAAAAGAGGGCAGTTAAAATCAGAGCTATGTTAAATAATGGAAGGAGAATTTCTAGACTTGACAACTTGCAGAATTAGAACTAAACAGTTGTGTGTCCATGAAATTTTTTTTTAAAAACGCCTGCTAATGAGACTCATCAGAAAAAAAGCGTCAATTTGTTAGGCAGCATAAAGAAAAAAAATGCTATGGAGAAATATATATATATATATATAATTATTATTATTATTTTTTTTTTACTGTGTTAAAAAAGTGTATCAAAAATGTCTGATCAATTATCATAAATAGTGGGGCAAAAGAGATCATTATTTCCCAATCTTGGGTCCTTGAGGACCCCCTGTCCTGCACACTTTAGAGATTTTCCTGCTCCATCACACCTACTTGAATTCATGAAAGGCTTTTAATTAGCTGATTAGTTAAATCTGGTGTGCTGGGACTTGAGAAAACATTAAAATGTGCAGGACAGGGCTTCCTCCAGGACCAGGGTTGAGAGCCAGTGGACTAGATAAAACAGCTAGGATAACAGATAACACAGAAAACTCAGAACTTAAATAAGGACACTAATTAAAGGGCAAACACAAAGCAGGTGAGAGTGGTCAAGAGTGTACATGACAGGGTCATGTGATTTGTTGTAGTCTGTGAGCGCTGATGGCAAATAAAGCCCAAGGCAGCTAAAAATGGTGCTGTCATGACAAGTTAAAATAAACAGGAATACAGGAATAAAATCTGAAAGAAGAGCTTGTTTTTGGTCCTAGCAGGTGCTAGAGCATGACTGTGCAGATGGTGCGAGTCAGCACAAAGCCTGTCAGGATGCATTTTTTTTTTCACATTCTGCTCTATTGATGAGCAAGAGAAGAGAAGGAAAAAAAAAGAGTGATGCCAAGTTTGTTACTTGTTCTTGCTTTCCTTCCAGTCTGGACTCGACTGTCCATAAATGTGTTCACTTCTGAGAGTCCATTCAGTATTTATGCCCTACGTGGTCAGTTATATGGTATGTTATGTATACCACAGTGCTGTTGAATTCTGAATTCTGGTTGGTCAGAAGGTTTTGAATCTTCTTCATCTTCTTTATTTTGGCTGTTCCCATTAGGGGTCTTAATTTAATTTAATTTAATTTAGCATAAGTCTTACTTCCGGACAGAAGATGTTGAATAATCTTCTACATATTAATCCACTCATTTTAATATCTTGTCATTTATATACTGACATGTCAGGTGTATATACTGAACATGTACTTTGGACATTAATAATATATGCAACAACAACAACAACAAAAAAAAAAACGACAGAAAAGTTCAATTCTTTCCAGCTTTTCAGTAACATGATAAAGAAGTATTGTTTTTGTCTAAAGAAGTTCAAGAGAAAGAAAAAAAAAGGAGCTGGTGAGGGAAATGAAAACTTGTTTCACCAACGCTCCCTAACATACATAAAAACATACAACATGCCTGGTATAAGAGGATTAAAAAACTTTAGGACATGCTGTAAAAGAAAAATAATTAACTTTGAGATGGTAACAGTATTCCCCCATTTATTTATTTTGTTGTTTTTTTTTGTTCAAGATTTTTGAGAAATGATGATTTATCTGCCTTTAAACAAATAATTATAATTAGAAAGTTGTAGCTCTGTGCTTGATGGGACAATAAGAAAGCAGTAAAGGAAGCAGATGGCCAATCACTGTGTCATTATAAGAACGGGACAGGCTCTCGGGGTGAGGAGTAATAACAGCGGTCCCATTTCCAATCAGAGGTTTTCACATCAAAGGCCCTGGAAAACAAGTCTCAGAACAAATAAGCCCACAACATCAACAATAACTAATTTGTGACAGCCCCAGTCAGGAGCACTGGAGTGTCTCTTGTGCTTCGTTTGAAGTTGTGGCTTTATTGTCTCTGGCTGTGAGCTGATTAATAGTTTGCCTAGCTCAAAAAGCTTAGCTTTTTTTTTCCTTTTTTTTTTTTTTGCATGAAACATTTTTTTTCCATCAAAGCCAATTTAATGGTACAGTTAGAGGCCATAATAATGATGACTTAATTAATGTTTTACAGATTATCCTGACTGGCCTGTGTACATGCAGAAAGCTAAATCCACATGACCCTGATTTAACTCTTTGAAGTGTGAAAAAATTTACAATTAGACCTCAGGTCCCTTCATAAGTTGGCAGGTAAGTGAAAAAATTATATATTCCTACCATCTCTTCAAGGATCACGCTACATGAGAAATGATTACAGATGGCACAAACCTGGACCAAATAATGACTAAGCTGCTGGTTACTACTTCATGCTGTACCGTGTGTCGCGAAATCAGGTATTAAAAAAAATCAGTTCATTTGGGAAGAGATAATTATACTCGAGCCACAGCCATGACAGCCTGCTATTACAGAATAAATCTGTTCCAGTCAGCTAGATTCCATTTTTCTGACACTTAAATCCTAAACTCTAACTGCTGTTTAACCACATGACATGGTACAGGTTAACATTTAAAGCGAAAGTAGTGAAAAAAAGTGAAAATATCTCTACAATGAGAGTGTATGTTCCAAGTGGGGTCTATTTAAGAGAACCTGACACTAATTCATGGATACTGAAATCGCTGAAATGACTGTAATTTGGTTATGAACTGTCCAACACATTAATTAAATTATACTATCAACTTCATGAAACAATTACTAGTGAAAGCAAAAGCATTTCCACACATGCACATGGTGTGATGAGAACTCACAGAATTGGGACTAAACAGCTGTCTGTCCATAAGAAAATCACTTGAACACCATGAACTGGCCACCATGTTAAACGGCGTAAAACAAAGCTAAATGTGCCCAAAAACTAAAGTGGCATTAAAGTGGCACACAGAGACAGCCAGGATACAGTGCCCCCAGGAGTAGATAGGGATAAGGGCGTTGCTCAAGGGCTTATCAGTGAGAAATGACCGGCGCTAGGGTACGAACCTCCAACCTTCTAAACAGTAACCCAGTAAACCACAGCCTTAAGCAATTGAGCCACTATTATCATGGGGTACTAGGTATGATACACTCTGATAGAATGAGAATTCATCACTGGCCACACGAACACGCACACAACAGGCAATTTGGAAATGCCAGTTAGGCAACTCTGCATGTATTTGGACTGTAGGAGGAAACCGAAGTACCCAGAGGAAATCCCCCAAGCATGGGAGAGCATGCAAACTCCATGCACACAGGCCTAAAGCAAGAATATTTTATTTTGCTATATTGTCATTATGTGCTTATTTGTACAGTATATTTTACTAGTTACATTTATTTTCTATCATATTTCTTTTTATTCATATTTATTTCTTATGTATAAGCTTTTATTTTTTTAAGGTCACTGGCAGTCACTGCATATCGTACTGTTTATGTGACAAATAAAATTTTAATTTGAATCTGAGATTCAAACCCTTTCCCCTGGACGTGTTAGGCCAAAGGGCTAACCTCTATGCAATCGTGCCACCTGAAGACTTACACCTTTTACTGCTGATTCCCATAATCTTTACATGAACATTTACTTGTTTGTTAAAATATAAATAATTACATAATATTTTGTGGTGCCTTCTCTGTAAAAGCCTTTAGATTAGAACATTTCTTAGAAACCTGTGATTTGCAGATGCCCTGCTGTCAGAACTAGTTTTAAAGAAAACTAATCAACACCTTTCAACCAATCAGAATCAACAATAATGCTTGACAGTTCCTACTGCACAGCTTTACTATGTAATTAACCTTTGTGGAACTCCTAAAGCACTTAATTTTCCAATGACACCTTAAAGTTTCTGTTTTTTTCTAACCAGTGTATGAAAAGTGTTTTGTGCCGTCATTAATACCAGCTGGAACTGTATATGTGTAATGTGGTCATGTTGGAACTGTGACAACATGCTAATTACATTTCACAAAGATCTGCAATGTAGGAATCTTTTACAGAAACCTGGCATATATTATTCTAACCTTGATAGCATTATAATCACAGTTTGTGTGGTTAATGGATGGTGAAAAAGTGAAAGAGATGACATTGTTATTGCTACAGAATGTGGACCTTTTGGATACTCGTATGAATATTCCTTCCTGTGCTAATTTGTTTCTATAAATTGTGTGACATTGATACATAGAACATTTATAATGCATTTTCAGAGACTGAATCAGTTTAAAGCTTTTTTCTTTTTTTAAAATTCAATATTAGTTGTGTAGTGCTACCTCAGAACTGAACTGAAATTTTTCAGTAAATAAAGAATTTTATATGAGCATACAAGCAACTCAACTGAGTTGAACCAAATGCCAGCTTGTGCCCACATTGCGCTGCGCGTATGTCTGACATCGGGCCATAAGTTACGAGTCGTTCAAAACTTCTTTGCATCAATGGAAAGCCAAGTTAAGCAAGTTTATAATTTTTTGGGGGGTTTATTTTGATTTGGTAAAGATATAGAACCACTGGTCACAAGATTGTTTTTGAGCAGCCAGTGCCATGAGGAATAATAAATTTAGGTTAAGTGAAGTTTAATGTCTATTTATTTCATATTTTAGTTCATTTACATGTAATTTATAAACGTTTTGATTGTTTTTATATGCAAAAATATGATTGTCGTGTTGGAAATTGGTAATATTTTGGGGGGGCTGGAACAGATGATTTGCATTTGTATTATTTCATATTTTATATTATTGCACAATATAAAATTTCACCTTAAGAACTCACCTTCAGAATGGATTCAATTTGTATGCCGAGGTACTATATTATTAACCAGAAGGAATTGCAGGACATGAGAGATGCAATGTAAGGCAATTAGTCACTTCATCATCAACATACCTGATTAAGTCCCCCATATCTGCTCCTTTACCCAAGGAAAAATATCCAACAAAGCCTTGACCAAACAAATACATTTTCAGCCTCGGCTTGAACACTAAGACTGTGTCTGAGTTAGAAAGATGCTTTACAATTGTGAGGCTTTGCAAGAGAAAGCACTGAAACCTGCTTTCGTATTTATTATACAAGGTACCAACAAAAATCCTGCACCTTTTGATCAAAGTAGGTGTGGCAGATCACAAAATACCTGCAGGTCACTCAGGTACTATGGTTAGTATTATATCCCATCCTTTCTAGAATTTTACACTCCCACCCTCTAGACTTGGTAGTCATCTTCCTTATAGCTAAAGCAAATATATTATTCTATTTTTTCTTTAATGTTTAATTAGTACTTTAAATGTATCAAACCTCAGTTCAGTACACTAGCTACAAATAACATGTCCAGCTTCAGTGCTTTTTATGCTAAGCTGTTAATGAGGAAACAAAAGTCAGTATGTTGTCTTGCATTATGTAAGGAGGAATAAGTTCTTAAAATGCACTTATCAAAATAGTTGCTGGAATTCTGAATGAAGGGCACAATGTGCACAGAGGCACATACTGTAGGAATTTTTTTCCACAAAGTTCAACTCCAGCCTCATTGGAATCTGAGAACAAGTCTTGATTTGCCTCTTTGAGCCGGCATGTGCAGCTGAGCTGAATCTAAAGTAGTGATAGTGATATGCAATACATGACTCACACAGCATAGCACAGGTCACGGTGGAATTCACTCCACCACAGTGCATGGGTTTGACTTACTTTTTATTTATCTTTAAAGGACAAAAATGTATATATAAAATCATAACTGTGCAAGGTTTTCCTTTGGGAGGGATGCTTAAAACAAACTTTTACTCTTTGTACAAAATTGGCCCATTAAAGCATAGAAAAATAAAAACTGACTTTTCTTAGCATAGCCTTATGCATAGTTAACAAAATTGTCTTTCTTAACAAAATCCCTTTTGTGCTGCGGTTCGCTTGAATGTAATGTCAATATTATTGCTAAACCTTTTTTTCATTTTTTTTAGTAGGCCGGTTCTATTTATCTATCCATCTCTATTTCACACTAGATGCATTCATTATGAGTAAAATAACATGGATTTCTTAATATCAGCTAATGAGAACTGACATTTGATGAAGCCGAGGATGAATGCTTATTAATAATAATTCGTGAAAGACTACACATTATATGAAAGTCTCATTTAGTGACATTTAGTGCCACTATTTACTCAGCGGTGTCCCAAACGACATCGAATCATACCAAATGAAGTGTCAAATGAGAAGAGCTGTAAGGGTGTCAAATGTGATTCTGTCATACTAAGTACATTCATGAAACTTGGTACTGTTAGCGATACAATCACTTACAAAGACTAGATATGGATTGGGTTGTGAGAAAGAACTCCATTAGATGGCATGGTGAAGAACGCCAACAGTAGAAAGATCACACCTTCTTCTAGGTGATATGGAGTAGCAAGAATATTTGAATTGTCTGCTAAGAAAACAGGCCATATGAGGATCATGTTCTTTCTTTATGGACGCTCTGATAAAGCAGTTGTAAAGACAGCAAAAGAGCATTCATGACACACCATACAGAGACGCGTTACCTCAGAGGTCAATCAGACAGGAGATAAACCGGGCCAGTGAGAACGTCTTGACTCGAGAGCCCTGGCTGACTCTAAGAGTCGAGGCCTTGTCTGTCAAGATGTGCTGGCAACCACTGACAGCTGCCCGATGAAAAGTTTAAACATGTGACACCTGCAAAAGAGCGTATTCCTCATGCCCTTCTTCTTGAATCTTATTAATATTCTTGGAGGATAATGCACAGTATGTAAAATACAGTATAAATGTATAGATGACAGTCATCCAGGCTTCACTGAGCATCCTTCACAGAAGCACACATCAAACATGTCTTTGTGACACACAAAGATGTTATTTATGTTGACAGCCATCCCAATTCCGGTTATCAGCGAAGTGTGTTTGTAAGCTGAGCGCCTGTCACACACTAAAAATCCATACTCCATTTGCCTGATTCTAATCACTCCAGCTCTCATCCAGTCCAAGTCCTGAGTCTGTTTATCAGCGCAGAGGAAAAGAAAACTTGTTATTTGGCGACTGGGTTCCAATGAGCGCTATCTGATGTGCCTGCGATGTCCATTTGAGACGGCAAAGGAAAAAAAAACTGGCTGTTGCTGAGGAGCATCTTCATTTGTTAGCTTTCAGCACTGACAGGAAAGGTCAGAGCAAAGGGCTAAATAAGACACCAGTGTGTCGAATCCAGAAAAAAAAGGCAAGTCCTGGAGTTTCGTCTCAGTCTTTAGGAAAATTATTTCCAAACATTTGCCACTTTCTTGTAAGATGATGGGACATGAGTGCAAGCATTGCAATTATAGATATGGTTGGTCTCATTAAGGAAATGTGCAAACAACCATTTGGACCAAACTAAGCAGCCTATTAGGCCGTTCAGTTCAGCTGAAAATGAAGCAGACATTTGATTTTGCTTAACGTTCATCTCATTTTTTAGTAATAAATCCTGCTGATTTTTATATACTTTGCATATGCTTTTTAACAAGTTTTAACCAGCTTAAATTTATCACTCAAAATATAGCCAACCATCAAAAACAACCTGCCTATGCATTTGAAATGATTGACAGTTGCTTAGGTGTTTTGTATCTTCTGACGCACCCTGGAAGCCCTGCCTAATTTCTACCATCTTTAATGTTTATGTTTTGGACAGTCATGTTTTGAATTAAACCTATCTAGCAAAAAAAAAAAGTCAAATTGGGACTTTTGATTATACATAATAACAACACAGTTATGTACTTTGATTTTTCATTTACTTTTATGCCACAAATCGCAAAGACAACCAACCACATCCCAAGGTGTTCTACTGGATTCAGATTTGGTAAATGGGATTGCCAATGAAGAACACTGAACTCACTTTCATGTCCATAAAACCAGTTTGATTTAAATGTGCTTTATCATGATGGAAGTAGCCATTAGAAGATGGTAATTTGTGGCTATCAGAGGATGCACAGGATCTACTACATTACTCAATTAGTTCTTTGGCATTCAAGTCGCATTTGATTAAAACCATCCCCACACAATTATACTACCTTCATAAGCCCATATTTTTGCCACAAGTCAGGGATGGTCTATGGATTCTTGCTGTTGGGCACCAAATTTTGGTCTCAGGAAAAATGAAGGGTCGTTAAACAAGGGTACATTTTTCCAGGCCACAAATATCCTCAAATTTTGGTGATCTTCTGCTCAGTTTAGCCTCACATTTTTGTTCCTGGCTAACAGAAGTAGAACCTGACATGGTTTTCTGCTGTTGTAGTTCATCAGCCTAAAGGGTTGTTATGCATTCTGAAATGCTTTTCTGCTCACCATGATTGTACAGACTGGTTACCTTTTGCCTTTCTGTCAGCCTGAACCAGTCTTTCTCAGGTGACTTCCCTATTCAACAAAATGTTTCCTACAGCACAGCTGCCACTCACTTGATTTCTTTCCCATTTTAAGATCAGCAGTTATACCAATACTTAAGCCGACTCTTTGGTGAAAATCTCTGTGTGAGATGGCATTTTCCATTCCTCACGGTTAATGTGAAGATCACCTGAAGCTATTGGCTTATACCTGCATGGTTTTATGCATTGCACTGCCGCCTTATCATTGTATAATTAGATGATTGCATGAATGAGTAGGTGTACAGGTGTATACAAGTAGTATTTTAGTCAAGTTCACTTTCAAGCTTGCTAGCTTTAACAGTTTTTATACTCTCAGTGACTTGAGAACATTTGATGCAAAGAGCGTCTGTCTTTCTTAAAATATAACAGCACAGCAGCGCTGCAAGCAAAATATATTACTGCTTCGATATCTAAGATACAGATTTAGCCTTTCAGTCACACAAAACAATAAACCAGAAGACACAATGTCCACTGAGCTAAACTGATAAGCTGAGTCAAAACTAAACCAAAAGCATTTTCTTTTCTTTCACCTTGCTTTGGGAGTCTGGTTAGTATTCCAGAGGCAACTTGCGTTCAAAGCTTAGCAAGATTAATGTGCTGTGCCATGTAATCACAGACATTTCATGTTACCCAGAGCTCCTTCCCAAACATATTAAAAGCCTCTGTGTTAATGACATTGAAATCCCCATCAGCGTTATTCTCACAACTGCACAGATCAAATGAGCTCTTGTGCACTGCATGAAAGAAAACGGGGGCCAAACCTGCCAAAACCATTAAAACCGGAGGGGAGGGGAGATGATTTCTTAACTGCCACGCTCAGTTCACTAGGTTTAAGGTACAGTGAATTCACTGTAGTCCCTGAGTGTATCGGCGTGTTACAGGAGACGTATTGCTAGAACACAGAGGATAATTAAATCAAGGTGAAAGACGCAGGTGACGTGTGAGTGAAGCTCCCAGGTAAACTCCAATGGGAAAGCGTTTGACTCTGAATCATCTCACTGAGCACTGTCTCAGTGTTCTTCAAGCTTGGGTGATATTTTGCTTTTTTTTTACACCCTTGGTACTGTATATAAGATCACAGGAGACAGGAGTAAAACATGATGTGATCTGCAGTAGTCCATCCACGTCAAGGTTTCTTCACGATTTCTTCATTCAGAGATGCTTTTCTGCTCACCACATGAGTTTAATGTGTTTGAGTTACTATGGACTTCCTGTAAGCGTAGATCATTTTAGTAATTCTTCTCTGATGTCTCTCATTAACAAGGAGGTTCAGCTTCTCGACCCTGGACAAGGCCCTGAGAAAACATCACTGCCTGCCATCGTGAGTTACTTCAGAAACCAAACCGATCTGAAACCATTTAAGAGAACAAACTGAAAGAGTTTATTTTGTTCTGATCCAGACTCAACAAACAGAATAATAAATGGAATAATAATGATGGTCTTTTACAAACAAATACAGTTATATTGGCTTTATTTGGTGTAATGGGTGTAATGTAATTTTTAATTGTTTTTTTTTTAACATTCCTTTAATCATCAGTGAGTCACTATAGGAACTTCACAGCCAACGAAAATAATCATCAATCCACCAGCAGCACTTTCACCACTGATTGCAAATAAACTCAAACTGTAATCAAGTGTGTAGTATAAATAAATAAATGAATAAATAAATAAGTCTGCAAAAACAAATCCTGCTGATTGTGTGAATAAAACCAGAACCTGTCTAGAATCTACACGCCCCAAAATGCAGTGGTTAGTATTTTATGGATATTTCTGAGTAACACATTCTGTTTCTTTTTTCTTCATACATTTATTAATTTTTATTTACTTTTTCCACCTTAACATTTTTGCAGTGGCTATGTACAGGCGAATGTTTTCAGCACCCAGCAAGTGAATAAAAGCATAAAGACCAAAATACTTTTGGTTTGTTTAAAAACATATTGGGTGAACATATTTTCCTGGAAGAATAGGGGTGTTTTCAAGAAATATTAAAACTCTAGAAGCAATCATATGAATAATTATAGGCCAAGGGGACTTTAGATTAACTTAGGAAGGTTGGTATTTAAGAAAGTTTCTTTAAAACATAAATCAGGGAACCAAGTGTCCTAGAATATTTCCTAAAATCTTTTGAATAAGCAGAACATAGAAATGTTGGGCTACTTTGGGAACCACTGTTCCTAAAGTAGTTTCTTAGAAAAAAATTAATGTCAAGTAAATGTCTGTGAAATGTTAGACATAGGAATATAGTCGACAGAAGCATAAGGGTATTACTCACTTATTCTCTATAGTGCTTATCCTGAGTAGGGTTGTGGGGGCCTGGAGCACTAGGTGGGGTATAACATGGACAGGGTGAATTGGAATATTTTTCCTAAAATGTTAATGCTGTATAATGATAATGGCTCTAGGAATGTAAAGTAGCTTCTACAAAATTTAAATAAGAGAACAAGAAAAGGAAAACTGAAATGAAGAAATACAGGAAAGAGATGATCCTAAAAGAATATATATATATTTTTTTAAAGGCATGATATGGCCCTTGTTTTTGAAGCCTTTAATTAAGGGCCTTGAATTTGCATCATGGGAAAACATTTTATATACATGACTGTGCAAAAGTCTTGATCCCCTTGACATGTCTTCAGTTTTGCTTCCAAAGCTCCAGACTTTCTTGTATGTTTAAATACACTTGAGGAACAGTTCTCCAGGCTTCCTGAAAGACATTTTTTGTTCTCGTGTTCACTCCAGTCCCTGTACCTGAGGAATGTGTTCTGTTTGTTAAGCCACAGAGTGCCCGATGAATCATTCGAGCATAAAAAACATCTAACTTCAGGCAAGAAACAGCGAGAAACACGCACAGATGATGACAGATGATCGGGCCAGTGATTAGTATACTGCAAAGATTTATGCACATGCATCTTTGCACCATTCATAACTTCATTATCATTTATCATTGCACTACTGTATATTCCACCCATATTTATTCTGTACATATTGTATTATACAGACATCCATACATGTAAATATGTACAGTATTTTGTGTAATTTGAGCATTGGATCTTCTTGACATAGTTAACATACTGTATATAGCCTGATTTACTTTTACAGATCTTTAAATCTTCATCTGCACCTGAATACAGCTAAATTAAAAATCAAATCTACTTAATAATATTGGATGTGACTTCATTGAAACAATTGTAATATTTCTAAGTTACTTAAATGCTTGTGCTGGGTTAACATAAAAACAACAGGAATAGCATTTAACATTTGTAACATTGACATTTATTTGCAGACACGATAAACATTGTCTAACATTTTTGCAGCATCAGAAGCTGGTAAAACACAGGAGCACGAGTCCCATACATAAGTGGTTGGATTGTATTGTCATATTTATTCAGGCTCTGTGTTGCTGAGTGGGTCAAGCAGTGCACAATGACAGTGTGTGTGTGTGTGTGTGTGTGTGTGTGTGTGTGTGTGTGTGTGTGTGTGTGTGTGTGTGCTCCTTAATGAATGAGGACTAATAAAACTATAATAGTGATAATTGAACTCACTTTTATTTAATTGATTTATTTTTTCAGATGAACTGAAAACGCTTATACAAAAGCTACATCTCAGCTATAATGTTGGATTCTGGTCTTTTTAAATGAATAAGGTGATTTATTAAAGGATAAAAGAAGGTGGTGCAGGTTGAATCAGTCTGATATGGAAAGCACTGGTTAGTATGGCGCCAGGAGGTGCTTTACATTTATACTGTACATATTTTTTTGTTCCTGCGCTTCCTCTTTTCTGTGCTGTTTTTCATATGTTTCCAAAACACAAAATGCAAATGAACTAAAACACACATTTAGTGTAGAACTGTGTTTTATTTTTGTCCATCAATATTAATATTAATATTAACTACAACAAATTTTGCCATCAAGCTCACATCAGTGAGTCGACGAACAACAAGACAATAAAGAATCAAACTCTTTTTGTCTGGTACAACAATATATTGTGATAAACTGGTAAACAATGTATTTACTATGGTTGCAGTTTGACTTCAGAAAGTGCTTAAAACACAAACTTTCCATTCACTTCATCTTCAAGCTACAGAACACAGCAAACAAATTGTCGTGACTACAGTGGATTTATGCAAGAAACTGTAACAACCGTTGTACTTTGATATTGAAAATAAAACAAGAGACAAAGAAATCAACGGACATCTGAGTCGTGAGTAACCATGTGTAACAAGAAAGATACGCATCAGAACTTGTGAATAACATGCCCGTACAGTCCCAATCTCTGGAACAGTGTGTCCTATGTAGCATGTGTATTCCACCTTATATGTATGGAAGTACTTCTGTGTCAAAACTCAAATTAAAAGGTAATATGAAAAATGGCAATGTAACGATGAATTTAAATTTACATTTCCAACTTGTATATGCAACTTTGTGCTTAAAATTCAACAATTCCATTTACATTTGTAGTTTGTTGTACTACTACTGAGATTTTATTTATACTGGCAATTTGGATGCTTCATAAGCATATTTAATTAATACCTATACTTAAATGAAATGTATTTCCCAAATTGAATTATTCTGTTGCTATTAGTAAAATCAAATCAAAATAATAATTACAATTTTATTTTTAATTATTAAACTAATCACCTGATGGCAAAATTGTGTTTGAAAATTTATAAATTGTCACGCAGTGATAACTGTAGCAGTGTCTCAACCAAGCACAGGTGAGATGCAGTGAGCTGTTTTTCCAAGACCAAAATCCAAGGTCTCAGGGAGATATCGTCACATCTGGATTGCTCATTAGAGATCTAAAACAATATCTGAAAAACTTTAAACATGCATAATAACCATGTCTGTTAAATGCACTGTAATGATTTATGTTCATCTTTTGTTAGCAACAAACTAGCAAAGTAACTGTGAGTAGTGATGTACATTTCCCTTCTTAAAACAGTGATTTCTGGTAGACAGGCTAACTTGGAAAAATGAATAGTTAATTATTCTAAGATGAATATATGCACATCCAGTATAACACATTCAAAGTCTGCTAATTTGTTCACTGCTGATGGTGTTAGCGGCCATGTAGACTTGGGATCACATGCTGAACTCAGAGATTAAGAGACCAAGCCAAGTTCCCAAGTTGTTAATGTAAGAGGTTATGATCCATACCTAATGATGGGTGAGAGAACTTTGGAAAGATGAAGTTTTTCGCTTCATGTGCATCAAAGGAAGCAGATGATGGCCTACATCCAGGTTGGTAGCATGATAGGGGAGTGCCCTAACAAAACGGGTGGGAATTGGATTTGGATGGCAAAGTATTTTAGGGAGAAAATATGGTATGGAAAGATAAAACACATCATATTAAAATACATTGTTACCTCGTACCTCTAATGTTGAAGGTTACAATTTCATGTTTGTACATTGAAATGATTCAACTGGTAAGTCCTATCACATTCACACTGTGGGATGAAAAGAGCTTTAAAATAAACCTCTCTATGCATGAACGACAAATTTATACACACTAGGTTTATTTTAGGTGGTGTACATAAAAGAAGCAGGTTTATAAGTATCGCATTTCATAAATCAGTTTCACATATCATAAGTAACGGATACATCACCTTTAATGCAAAATCAAACCATAAATCAAATCTAATCATGTATAAAAGTATTATAAAGGATGCCCTTGATTTCTGAAAGACAGTCCAGACTCCTGCAGACCTACGTTTCACATCTCAGCATCTGTCACGCATGAAAGCTTCCTTAAGGAACATTCACAAACCAGGCACAGTTCCTCAAGTGTAATAAAAGACATTCTGGTAAAATCTTTGAATAAAAAAAAAAAAAAAAAGTTTAAAATACAAAAACACAACATGAACACAAAAATATAAAGACAGAGAGATCAGGGAAAAAAATCTGTTGAAATGCTGAACAGAAAAGACAAAATCACGCCTTATTATGAATATATGATCAGTCCCTCCGTGTGTTATCTGCTGGTGCATGTAGGATATGTTGATGTACTGACATCATTTTCTGGGAAAAAAATAAAAATAAAAAATTATGTGAAAAGAAGCATGTAGAGTTCAGGCTCATGAGGGGTTTTAGCCAGATGGCCACCCTGTATTAAACCTCCTTGACATTTCCAGAACGTCCACAAGGGGTCCTCATTGTCCAAAGAGCCGTCGACACACAGACGGGGAAAAAAAAAAAATCTGACTACGATTACTCTACTTCATAATATCTGATCAATATGTAGCCCAGATAAATCAAGTCCATCACTTTGTCAAGACCCAGGAAACATTCCAGAAATGAGGAGAGAAAAAGTGACATCTTGTTAGCTGATGATCTGGCTGGAGTTACACACACAGGGCTCGGGGGAACCTGAGAGCGACACAGAAAGAGAGAGACAAAGAGAGAGAAATGTCATCTTTCCAAAGATCAAATCACAAATGTCACAAGCTCTGACCTTTCAAACGTTTTGCGCGGACAGGCATTTTTGTACGTCCTGTGTGCAGAGGAAATCGAGTGACCTCACCTGTCCTCACTGAAGCCATCCATTTCCTCCTCGTCGTCTTCCAGCTCCATATCCAGCTCGTTGTCAAGGCAACCACGACCGTAGCTACTGAGGACGCTGAATAAAGGACAAACGGAGATTTTAAATCAGACAATGTTCGTTATTGACTAGTGTGTATTTGCTGTTGTGTGTGCAGGTGCTTCATCCTGACCTGACGGAGCGACAAGTGAAGAAAACGATGCGTTTGAGTTTCTTGTTGTAGAAGAAGTAGTTGAAGGACCAGAGGTTGCCCTCCTCACCAAAAGGGTCTGAATCTAGATCTGGGTTATAGCTAAAACACACACACAGAGTTTGTTTAGAATTATTAGGGAATCTGAAAATAAATATATAAATATACATCTCGAATCGGGATAAAATCGCAATACAAACCGAATCGACACCAAGGTATCATGATTCTATTGTATCGTCCTAGTAATTTGTAAGAGTCATTCATCAAGTCATGTCTCTGTCGTGGCTAAATCTTAGATCATGTTCAGCTGGTAATAAAGTGCACTATGAGCGGTCTACAACACTTTTACATTACATCCTATGTGGCTCTCATACATATATATGAATAATAATAATAATAATAATAATACTTTTAGTTTGGGGGATATAAGCACACTATATAGCTCATGACAACATCCACACGTTAAATTCAAAGATGTAACCAAAAATCCAGATGTGCAAACACACACGGACACACACCTGTAAATGTCGCAGCTCTGCAGATTGATCTCTTGGTCGATGGCGTTCCACAGCTCCGGGCCGAGTGAGTTAAACTCCTCCCCTACAGAGGAGTACAGGCTGCTGTTCACAGCATTGGTCACCTGATGGGTAGAGAGGCAGAGAGACAGTCAGGCTTCACCATACAGTCAAACTAAAACCCTGAAGCAGGACCAACAGCATTCTCACAGAACTGATCTCTGAACCTCGTCATCAAAATACTTAAATAGCAACAATAAAAAGCCCATTAGTGCGAGCGCATTTATATGGACCTGTAATTTACAGATGCACTACAGTCAGAGCTTCTCTTATTAAAAAAATGCTCTCCTTCTGACTCATCGTAAACCAGAATTCAACAGCAGTGTTGCAGTACACACCTTATTTCCATCTGCGCTCCTCCAGATTACCATCAAATACAATCTACCGTATTTTCACTTCCTTTAGGTGTTACACAATTTTGTATTACAGGAGTGTAATGTCAGAATTTCCCTAAATGAGGGCATGTCTCCGTACTAGAACAATCTCTTTCATGAATCATTAACGGGTAAATCATGGTCCAGATTCAGAGCCAATGAAGCATTTTAGTGGCTCAGACCAAGCAAGAAGAAAACAGTGTAGCAGAAACCATGTTACGAAACAGACAATGTGTTGTAGTTTACACTGTTGCCTACACCCAAGCTTTTAAACTTTTATAATTCCACCACATTAAAAGTAATTCCAAACCATTTTAAAGTATGAATATTCTGTCAAAATGCACAGGTTGACAAAATTGTGTATTATATTTCTAATTTAAGTACATTACCAACCTATAGTACCAGTTATGGTGGAAAACTGTACAACCTGGCAACACTGCCTATGAGTTTACTTTATGACTTATAAGGCTGGAAATTTGGCTCAGAGATGATGACGATGATGAGATGATGATGAAAAACTACTTGACCCGACTTACCCAGTTGAAGCTCGGCTCGCGGCTGAACTCGTGCGCTCGGGCAGCGCTGAAATCGTAATCGGGACGGAACGATTCGTTCAGCGTGGTGATGAGGTAGAACAGAGTCTTCCTGCAGCACTTATCGCTCAGAGGGTTCTCAGCTTCATCACCACTCTTTCCCAACCTGAAAAAAGGGAGACGGAGAGAAAGAGAGACCGTCAGATTATCAGAAACTGGATAAAACGTGCATGTCCTTGGTACAAGGAAGTGAGTCGTCAGATAGAACATGCAGTTTATTAAAAGAGATGGCGGTCAGGACGGACATTTGAAGGGAAAAAAAAAAAAACATGATGTACATGAGTGTGGTTAAGCCTTGTGATCTGATAGTGTTTTTTTTTTGGTTGATGATGGCCTTTGCTGCAAAAAAAAAAAAACTCTACACATCCCCTGTTCATACTGTGTGAAAAATTCTCACTAACCGAACATGAAACATGACCTCGACTCCGATGACCTCACAGTTCTGTCTGGTAAAGATTTCAAGTAAAGATCGGAAAGCCCCGGCCTGGGCCGTGTGGCCATTTGATTATGTGCATAACACACGTCATTCACACGTAGGATAGTGTTTCTCACACCCGGCCCGGATTCGAAGACCTAGTTCTCGGCCATATTTTCCCCCCCTCACTTTAGTGGTTATGGCAGTAAACCATAAAACCCTCAGTTTTGGGCTGATAAACATGTACTACAGCAGTAATACGCTCGGTGGCAATGTGGTGTGAGGAAGCAGAGTTACTACTGCAGATAGATTATTTTTCCTATTCGGTCATGTTCCAAAATGGTTTAATCCTTCTGTATAAAAGACAAAAATGTCATATTTGTAAGAAACCACTAAAGGGTAACATCTTGTGTTATTAGTCTGAGACAACATGGCACAAGTCCATGTGAATGAGCTGTGACTATAGAATGATGTATACATGATGTATTAGAAGTCCTGAGGTTCATGATACAGCTGTAACAACTGTCCGTGCCATAAGAGTGTTACTGAAATAATCTGATCATTTTAACTGAACACGTAGAATGTTTTTAAATAAAATACGCTACATGAACAGACATATTCGGCCAAACCTGTTAATTGTTAGTAAAATTCAGACACCTTATCCCTAGCAAAGGGCAATCTTAATGCTTCAGCATACCGAGACATCTTGGACAATGCTATGCTTCCAACTTTGTGGCAACAGTTTGGCGAAAGCCCTTTTCTATTCCAACATTACTGTGTTTCAGTACAAACCAAGGACTATAAAGACACTGTTTGACAAGTTCGGTGTCGAAGAACTTGACTGGCCCGAACACACAGCCCTGACCTCAACCCCATCGAGCACCTTTGGGAGGAACTGGAACGGAGATTGCAAGCCAGGCCTTCTCGTCCAACATGTGTCTGACCTCATCAATGCTCTACAGAATAAATGGGCCACAGAAACACTCCAACATTTTATGCACAGCCTTCCAAGGAGAGTGGAAGCTGTTATAGCTGCAAACAGGGGATCGACTCCATTTTGAAGTCTACGTGTCTGGATACAACGTCACTGCAGGTTTGGCCGAATACCTTTGCCCATATAGTGTATGTTTATGAGAGAGAGATTGTAGGCTCCTTACAGATTAGGACTCGGAGCGCTGCTGGTCTGCGGTGGTGAAAGAGCCTCCAGAACATGTGGCTCCCCCTCCTGGCAAAACTGCTTAAACATGTGCTTGTCATCACCAGCCATCTTGCACGAGTAGCTCTCGATCCTAGAAAAGAAGAGAACAAAAAATATATATATACACCATTTTAACATTACAGTTCTTGGTATTAGTTTGATAAAACGCCCAAGTTTGCCAAATTAAATTGCCCAAGTTGATTAGCGTCATAAATAGATGAACATTATACCATAACAAAAAAAAGATATACATCTAATAACTCTCATTTCTCAAATCATTTTGCCGCAAGTACAGTGATTGGCTACATTGCCAAATATCTATAGCCAAACCCCAAAACTCAAGCTATAGGGGCATTTGTCATGTTACATAACATCAAATAAGAAGATTTTTTTTAAAACTCTATCCAGCAATTTTTGCCAATTAAATACCAAGTCTATGCACAACATTGGGCACATGAAATTACAGACATGCATCATTTATGTACCTTGTTGCATTCCTGCCTGGGCTTGGTGCAAGAAAATTCTAGTACTTTTCAAGCACAAATTATAGATATTATGTTACAGATGCAACACACTTATCTTCGCAACCTCGAGGTCTACGTTAATAGAATTAGAGTTAGTGGAAGACAGCAGGATGTCGGTGCTTTAAATGTCTGCTGAGAGGTCAGGTACTGGTACAGGCACTGTAGTGAATGCTTGAGCTGTAATTCTGATTGGTAGAAAACACGTTGCGTCTCATCAGCTGACAGTTCAGCTGCAAATCGGGCCGTTTATGTTTATACGTTATTGTTTCCATAGCAACACATTATTTACAGGAGCGGATTCTCTGCATAATCTACAGCTAATAATAAACGCAGGGGGGAAAAAAAACAAGATGTGTATACATTAATATGTTATCTTTGCCTGTACAATATCTTTATAAGGCAATGCTAAAACTTGCTGTTTACAGATGCAGGACATATGGCAGTTTACATTTTGTTGTTTCTTGCCAACATGACGACCTGCATCTTGTTTTCGACTTTGGACGTCTAGTTTCGCATCACTTTGTAAGATCAGAGGTAATTGAGGACTTGCTACAGCCTAGGAAACCACAAAGTGTGTTGTAAAAAAAATTAAGAGGAGGAAAAAAACAGCTGCTATTCTAATGAGGTCCTTTAAACAGCACAGCTTACTGCAGTGGAACACACAGGCTGGATGTTGTTACAGGGGGCGCACACTGTTTATCTGGAGGTCTATTTGAGGCTTGGCTAAAATGTCACACAGACAGACGAAGGCCGTGCTTTTTGTGTGCGCGTGTGTGTGTGTGTGTCCTTAAGAGTTATGCAAGAGGAGAGGTTGCGCCAGGTCCAGACACACGACCCAGATCACATTTATAGGTGAAGGGCAAAAGTCACCATGGTTTATGGGAGTCATGTGACCGAGAGCACTCTGGATTAAAGCCTGTATCCTGCCCCAGTAACAGAAATAAAGTGCAGCTTGTTTCCATCTGGATACGGAATTCAAATTTCCCAGCAGGACCCGTTTGTGCCAATATTTCCCTGATTTGTATTAAAGGCTTTAGTGTTTCAAATGGATAAAAACTACAGAGAAAGAGTGTAAAGCATTTTTCACTGTATTTCTTCAGTTTTTATAGGGTTTTTTTAATATCTCGTCAATTCGAAGAAGAAAAAAAAATTATGCAAAATTCACTTTAAAAAAAAAAATATATATATATATATATATTTTAGACATTCAGATCAAGAATCAGATAGATGCTTTGTTTGCCCCTTTTTCCATTTTTCTACTGTCCAATGCTATTTTCCCCTCTGTTGTGACCTCATATAAGACGAGCCCCTCCTCCCAGCCTTCCTCAGCAGCCGCTAATTTATGCAGACGTGAAACTGCGTGCTTGAAAGAAGGAGAGCAACACAGGAAGTATGCGGTATGAAAAAAATGCAATCATCTGGGGGGTGTTTTTCAACTGCATCATTAACAGACAGACTGTGGGAGAGCTCTGGGGTATAGGTTAACTAGAAAATATGGGACCTTTAAATTTAGGTTAGCTTCAGTCTCATTTTTTAAAAACATCAATTAACAGAACTCAGTAATTTCCCATAGACCTTTATAAAAAGTGAGTTTGGAGGGGGAAAAGGGGGTTTTCTGGTCTTATCTCAGTGCACGGAAACATTTTGAAATGTTGATCTGTTGTAATCTCTCTCACACACACACACACACACACACACGCTACAGTGGCTACAGATTAGACTGTAGGAACTGGAGCAAACATTTACCTCCAGCGAATTTCTGGTTAATCTGTGACAGTAATACTGCACCATCCGCACCAGTGTTTTACTGTGTTGAATATTTAACCGTGACATACGGCAGCTTCACATGTAGTCTGTAATGCGTCTGAAGGGCTGCGTGTGTGTGTGTGCGGCTCTGTATCGGCTTGTGCAGTTTGTTTACCGCTCGGTGTATCGTGAGGCAGCATTAGACACTTCTTGAGCAATAATTCAGGAAGAAGGTCACAGCACTGAACTTGGCAGCACTTATGGAACAAACTGTGTGTGTGTGTGTGTGTGTGGTGTAATTGAAGTATGTCGCACACACATGCAAATGTTACATGACACTAGTTTCTGCGTCACGGCACTTGCCTAAGGGATTGATCGTGCGATTACGGTCCCTCCCTCCCTCTCTCCCTGTCAGACACACGCACACACACACTTTCTCGCTCCTTTAACACACCTCCAATAACCACACTTACTGCTTAAAAGGAAAAAAAAAAAAAAAACAGATCAGCATTTCTGTGAAAGCAACAGTTCTGTCTCAAAAAGAGACAGATGTGGTGCATCATCCGCTCACCAGGTGTAAAATAACAATAACTATTATTTTATTCTTTTTTTATAAGGGTAGTACACACTATGATAATGTTTTGCTGGCAGCTGATAAAAACTAAACAACATGTTTTTAACCTTTTAAACTGTCTATAATAATACATGAATAAACAGTAAATATACAAAAAAAATCTTTTGTTTAACACTTTAACAACTGATACAAAAGAACAAAAAGCACTGATGCTACTCTTAACCTCTCAGAAACAGCAGAAGAAGAAAAACTAAATGACACTAAGAGTCAAGCACTTCAACACCTTTTTTTATTTTATTTTGCTTTTGACTGCAGCACTTCCTTACACGGTGTAGTTATATGTTTGTTTGACCTTTTCTTTAATTTGAACTTTTAGAAAATTGTAAAGCAGTTGCTCTTGTATGAAAATGATTGTGTAAAGGTTTATACATGAAGCTATAGAGCTGGAACTGTCTTTATTAATATTATTATTACTATTATTATTATTATTATTTTTATTATTATTAACAGTAGTGTTAATATCAGTCATTCAACTAGTTGTTAAGGAAAGTAACAGTAGAGTTGGTTGATGATGATGATGATGATGATGATGAAGCAGTACTGACAGAATTTCCAGTCAGTGTGAAATAGTGTTTGGCGACAATTTGGGGACAATTTTTATACCAATCTTGTGGTAAATATAATATAGCAATCTACTCTTCTGAAATTTTATGGTGTAATTAATAGAGATGGGGGGGGGGGGTCGATTCATATATCACATGTATAGTGATTCTTTTGTGCACCTAATGCATCATTATGCAATTATTTACATATACTTTATACACACATACAAATATCCTATATACATCATACGCCATCCTATATACATATACAAATAGTTTTTTTTTTCTCCTCCAATGACATACGTTTGTATTTGAGATGGTAAAATCTTTCAGGTGGTTTACTAGTCACATACTGGCTAGCAGCACAGCATCTGATCTAAATATTAAATTTGTATAGAATTATAACGATATCTAAAAAAAAAACAAAAAAAACATTAATATTAAACTGGGACATTTATAAAATCGTGATAGTAACAGAATCGGTATACCGCATCAGGTGCTCCCTGGTGCTTAGCAGTGGTTTTTATAACAATTGGAAATTCTGATGCATTTTATAATGAATATTCAGGCATATAATATCAATATGTGTACGTGCAACACTAAAACTGAAAGATGTGAAAGAATATCATACAAACGCTGACAAGTTTATTCAGAGCGACACTCGTTAACCAACAGGAAGTGAAGCTGAGGGTGTGTTTAAGCATCTGTTAAATGGTGTGTTAGACATTAAAAGGTAAAATCTTTCACGATGCATGGCTCTGTCTCTCACACACACAAACACATTTACATACAAACTACCCACATCCTTAGTACATGTACAAGTGTGTGCGTGTGGCTTTACTGGAAATGTACCAACAAGTCAGAGGAAGCGCATACCTGCCGAGGATGTGCGAGTCTCCAGTTTCCACACACAGCCGAGAGCTGAGCGCTTCAAAGCTCGAATTCTCCAACAGCTTCATCGCTGAAAGATGAGCAAACAGAAAGAAAAAAAAAAACCACAAGACGTGAGACAGCTTTACATGCACAGATCAGTATTACAGTAACAAATAATGAACAAAATAAAATTTTGTTCATTAAAACATTACAAAAACTTACAAATAATGAGAGAATAAACTTAATACTTTCATATAAATTTTATAGGTTCTATTTTTCATAAAGCAATGCTGTTTGTGTATTGAATTATTATGACGCATGCATGCACAACCATAAGGTATAACATGTCATGTATGAAAGTAAAATTATTTCATATAAATATTACATTTGTATATTGTGTTATCTTTATTAAAATAACCATTTTGGGGCCTACAAATAAACCAAATTAAACAATACAACATGTTTACAGAAATGTGACAAGTGTTTATGCATTTTGCTGTTTACAAACTGCTTTTTAATTAAACTGCAGGTTACACATACATCAATATTATGTAGAAGAATTATCATCTAGTCTTAAATATTACATTAATATTGATTAA
>JAOVVB010000001.1:24073962-24100503 GCA_028570985.1 Heterobranchus longifilis
TTTTAATTCTGTAGAGCCACTGTGGCACGGTGGTGTAGTGGTTATCACTGTTGCCTTGCACCTCCAGGGTCCAGGTTTGATTCCCGGCCAGGGTTGATTCTTGTCTCTGTGTGCATGGAGTTTGTATGTTTCCTCTGGGTACCTTGGTTTCCTCCCACAGACCAATGACCTGCAGATTAGGTTTATTGGTGTTCCCAAATTGCCTCTAACGTGTCTGCGTGTGCCCTGCAATGGATGGGCACCCTGTCCAAGGTGTACCCTGCCTCACGGCCTAAGTCTCCTGGGATAGGCTCCAGGTCCCCCACAACCCTGAATACAGGATAATGTGGTATAGTTGATGATTGAGTGAGTGTAAAGCTGCTTTGCATCAATGACCATTGTTAAAAGTGTAATATAAATAAAACTGAATTGATATTAGGGGGAAAACACTTCATATTTTAAACCAACACAAATGAGAAAATGTTACAGAGAATGATTTGGTCTCGATGGTATCTTTTCAGGTTTTAAGGTTAATATGGCTCATGAGAGAACAAAGAAATGTGGCTTCAATCCTGGGCTTAAATGAAATTACTTGCGTCCAAGTTCTTCAAGAACCCTGGGTCAATTTAAATATGCTTAGAAACAATGGCTGCTTTTTGATACCGAGGCCAAGAAACAGCCAATTATTTTACAATATTCTAGGGATGATATGAAACCTCTCTCTGCTCACCTAAAATTAATGACTTGTGGGCGAAAGTGCCTCGGTAGGGAACATTAGCGCCAATAATGGAGCAGAAATGACTACAGCAGACATGAAAATATATTTTCACCAAAGTTAAACTGTTAAACTGTGTCTTTCTGAATGCATAATACAGACAGGTGAAAATGAAAAAAAAAAACAGGCTGTTAGGCCCATGGGACGTCATCCTTTTAGACGGAAACATTTGCAAAATAATCAAAAGTTCTTCTGATTAACCATTATTTTTTGATCTAGGATAACCCCACCCCCAACCAGAACACAAGACATTTGATTCATTGAATTGATTCAGAAAATTGAATCAAGGATCCCATCACTACCACCGATGGCCCCGTCCATTTCACACATTATTTCCCAGCAGGTCTGGATTTTAACTGTTGGGAATTAACCCTTTGTGAATACATTGCTTAAACATGTGTAGGTTAGAGAGGGAATATTTCACTCCAGATGGAATTAAAATAAGGAAGCATGTACGCTATTTATAATAAGCCTGCTAACAAGCTGAAGGTGGCAAGTACTGATGTAAGGATCTGCTGTTACAAAATGTACAGTATTTCTGGCCCTATATCAACTGATTTATTATTATTTATTTAAGACCTGGCATGGTTATTTACTGTCACTGAGAATTATTGCAGCTTTGCAGAAGGACACGAGCTTAATGCAGTCCAATGAAGCTAATTCGTCTCAATTAATCATGCTCAGCCGGAGTACTGCTCTGGGTTCATCTCAAATTTAGTTTGATCTGTGAGATTAAGTGTGAAATAAAGGAACATAAAAGATAAGCAGTTATGAAGGAGTTGCAATGTATAAATCTGTTTTTATATTAGTGCCTACAATTCACAGTGTTATGCTGTCATTTTTGTCACAATTGATTCCAGAATGGAAATATTTTAACGCCACTAATAACTGTCATAGTCAATTTCCGTATGAAGACAACAAAGTAATGTTGTTGGCACCCACACACATTTGTATATTCATTCATTCCTTTTCAGTAACTGCACTTTGTTTGTCAGGAACTAATTTCTTATTCTTATACCAAGAACACAGGCTGAGAAACAGGACTGTACTATGAAATGATCTTTGCTAAAGGTATTTCTATATCAACAGATTTAAATAAGCAAATACAGTGGAATAAACATTTTCATTAAAAATATGTCATTGTGAATCCATGGGTGATCCGAAAAAGTTAATGGGTCACACCATGTTGCCTTCATGTCAGCCTTGAAAAAGTGATTTCATGAGAAAACATCAATGTTTTTAAAGGGATAAAATTAAATAACTGCTATTTTTTCAGACTTTTCCTTGTTCTGGTAGATTCCCTCCCACACGCACAAGGTTTCTTTAAAAACTCTTTTATTTTAAAAGCTGCTACGTGTCCTATATTTTGAAGACTTGAGCTTACACGATCATGAACAACCGCATTTCATAGCAAAACACAACACATCCATAAAGAGCCAAGTGCACAGTTTCTTTCTGTTACTTTATCAGTGGCCAAAAATATCAGCAGGGAAAAAGAGTGACTGCTGTGAATAAACTGAATGCCATTAATGAACATTTGGAGAAAGTTGAAGCCAAGAAAAGTTAGGTTTAGAGTCTGTTACTGCTACTCATTTTCCCCTGCAGTCATGGACTTTTGTAATAATGCTGTTGTCACCTACCAAAGTGAAACTGAAACAGGTACAGGAGGAGGCTGTTGATGCTGTGAACTGAACAGTTTGTGTAGTTTTTAGTCCTCAACATTCTCACTTACTCACTCATCATCTGTACCACATTATCCTGTATTCAGGGGGCCTGGAGCCTATCCCAGGAGACTTAGGGCACAAGGCCGGATAAATCCTGGACAGAGCACACACACATATACACACATGCCCTCACACAGTTATTCACACACTACGGGTAATTTGGGAACAACAATTAGCCTAATCTGCATGTCTTTGTACTGTTGGAGGAAACCAAATTAACTGAAGAAAACCCACCAAGCACGGGAAGAACATGCGAACGGCAAGCACAAATCGAACCCTGCAAGGAGACAGTGCTAACCACAAAGTGCATAAAGGCTCATTGTTAACACAAAGCATGAGGTTGCTTATTATTATTATTATTATTATTATTATTATTAAAACTCAATTATCGCATGAGTAATGCCATAATTGCCAAATTTACCCTGCCATAAAAAAAAAAACAACTACAGGCTGATTTCACTGTTGGGACAAAAGTTTATTTCTACTGTCACCCTGATATAACCAAAAAACTATTGACATAATATTCTGGCATTTGTGATTTTTTTTTTCTTTCTTGTGCCTCAAAGAAAGCATGCACAAAATATTCTTTATCAGTTTGTAATGCTTTTTGCTTCTTTTGAACAACCTCATTTTTGTCAAAAAGACTAGACTAAGGATTAAAGAATTCATCTGATTTTGCAGTCAAACTACCTGTGAACTGGTGACATGAGTCATGAGCAGCCAAGGCTTACTGATGTGCATCTGTCTGTCTGTTCATGTCTGTCTGGTCTGATCCAATAGAACAGCCATTGTAGCACAAACTGCTGCCAAAGTGAATGCTGGCTATGATGGAAAGGTGTCAAACACAGTGCGTCGCAGTTTGTTGTGTACTGTATAGTGCTGACACATGTCTACCACATGTCCACAAAAATCTCCTACAATGGGCAGGTAAGCATCAGAACTGGACCACCAAGCAATGAAAGAAGGTAGCCTGGTCTGTTACATCACGTGGATGGCCATGTGTGTGTGTGTTTCTCTTTCCCTGGGGAAAAGGTGGCACCACGATGCACTTCAGGAAGAAGGCGAGTTGGTGGAGGTGATGCTCTGGGTAATGCTCTGCTGGGAAACCTTGGGTCCTGCCATTCATGTGCATGTTACTCTAACCTGTAACACCTGCCTAAACATTGCAGCAGACCAAATTAAACCCCTTCATGGAAACTCCCTGATGGCAGTGGTCTCTTTCAGCAGGATCATGCACCCTGTCACACTGAAGATCGAGGTGTTGACTCAGCCTCCAAATTCCAAATTCAAGATCCCAGTCTGATGGAGCATCTATGTAACATGCTGGAAAAACAATTCAAATCCATGGATCCCCCATCTCACAACTTACAGGCCGTAAAGTGGGGCTGTGTCTCAGGGTGTTAAGACTCTGAGTTACTGATCAGAAGGTCTCCAACAGGTTGCCGCTGTTGGGCCCTTGAGCATGGCCTTTAAGGCTGTCTGCTGTAGGGGTGCCGTATAATGGCTGACCCTGCACTCTGACCCGAGGCTGGGATATGTGAAGAATAAAGAAATTCATATACTGTATGCAGTAATATAGATGCGACAAATAAAGACTTACCAAACTTAAAGGATCAGCTGATAATGTCCTGGTTCCAAATACCACACACATACACACACACACACACACACCTTCAGAGGTCTCTGTTATACTGATGTTAAAGCAGCTGATTTACTGGCACAAGGGTGAGTTTCACAATATGACGTAGGTGGGTTTAATATTATGGCTAATCATGTATACAATAATAGACTCCTATTGACGTTGCGTATCCTGCACGGGTCAACTGACCATTTAATACCACTTACAATCCCACTAAAGATTTCCGATGGGAATTCCTCGAAAGCCCAGGCGTCCTAAATACTGAAGCAAGTCTGCACTCTTCAGCCCTGCTGTGTCCCATGTGGCTAGGACACGTATTAAAGAGAGCCATCCTTCCTTTAGAATCCTCTTTTCTCTCTCAGCCTGTCACACAGGTAGCACATTGTTCTGCTCAATCCATCAGCGCATTTTTCCTGGCCATATCTGTAGGTGTTCTCTGAGGAGACAGTGTGTTTCAGTAGAATGCTCTTTTAATAATAAATAACCATGCAGCACCATCCGTTTTCTATTTGCAGTTCAGCTGCTACCTCCTGGAGCTCAGCAGCCAGTACATCAATGTACATTGTATCATTTTTCTTTTTCCCTCTACTGATGTATATTTCAGTGTTTCAATTGATATTACAGTATACTGAATGTAAGGAATAAAGTGCAGTTTTGATTTATTTTTATTGTTCATACTTCAGGAAAATAATCAGTGACAGGGAGGTGTGATGAAGCAGAGTTACTGTAATCACCCTGAAGTTGATTACTTTCTTATACCAGCGTGTTTGATTTATTTATTTATTTATTTTTAAACAATATTTTTAAAATTAATTTGAATGATTACCTTTTATTACTGACTGAACAACACATGTTAGTTCCTGCTCTTACTTATGTTATAGCAACTATAATCATTAATTTTTGAAAAAAAGCTTGTCTTATGACTTGTCTTAAAGACTACATTTAGAGCTGTTATAAAGCATTGGAACCAGAGACTCCTTCCGTATATGGTGAATAAATGTAAGTGTCAAACCTTTTTGCAGAAAACTTCACCACTTTTACAACTATAGACATTTTTATATTATATTAAAATATGTTAGGTTCTATTAAATTACATCACATTAAATGGGATTAAATATCTCTTCTCCTCCCATTTTGTCATCTAAATCAAAACCTGATTAAATCAAGAAGAAAGAATAATTGCACCTGGGCTAATCTGAGTAGAGAGCGTGCCGCTCACTGATTGGCCGGCGGTGTTGTGCCTCAGAGCCGGGCTTCATTGATTTGCATGGTGTGAGATGAAATGGATGATTCGTGCAGCCTCAGTCCCCAGCTCTCAGCACTATTCTCCCGCTCAGGCAGCTTTTTATCTCTGCTGCTGCTGCTGCTTTTGTAATGACGCTCATAAATTCCGCAAAACAAAAGCTTTGCTCCAGCTGCATTTTAACTCGCTCTTCCGGATGACGTGATATATCACCTTATGGGTCGAGATTGGTGGAGGACCGCGCCTGGGGCCTAATATCAATATTCCTGCGTTTATGGAGAAAACCTGCACGGTGATTATTTAGATTTGCCGTCCTCGTTCGGAATATTGGAATATTTAAAGTGTTTCGAGGTTGTTTGGAAGACATGGGAATTTATGCTTCATAAAGCTTTTATAGATTCACAGCACAATCGTACAGCTATTAGCCTCCTGAAGGATCATATGTGTAATGTGAATTTTCGTCTCATTTTTTATTTCATTTAAAACACGCTTAATAGATACATTTGTCATCCAGGCGCCATTAATGAATCCATTATCCTCTGAGAACTACCGGAGTCATTATTTCTTTGCTTGCTTTTTTTCCCCCTCAGTAAGAGTTCAGACAAAGGACTTTGTTAGCAATATGTAACTTTTTTTTTAAATGCTATAAAAGCCACTTTCAAAGGGCGGAGGATGAGGGGATTAAAAACAGAGATTAAAAACCCTCTGTTTTTTTTTTTTTTTACTTTAACAGAACAGTTTTTCATTAAAAATAATAATAAAATAAATGTGAAAAGGTAGGGAGAAGAAAGGAGAATTATGTAAATATTCTATATGTGCAAGTAGATGAAATTGAATGTGAAAAATAATATTAATAAAATAAAAAGGAAGGAACATGCACAGGCTTCCAACTATAAAAATAAGAAGTGCTAAAGAAAGAAAAAAAAGCAAAAGAAAAGTTTTATTTGAAATTGAGTCCAAGATAAAAACTCTTTAAAAATGAAAAAAAAAAAATCATATTTTTTTTCGCTTACATTTCTTTCTTTTTCCTTTTTATTTATTTATTTATTTATTACTATTAGATTGGGAATAAGATATTAAAAAGGAAAACAAAAGTTTTCATTTCAACTACTAATCAATTAGTTACATTTTAAAAAAAGAAATGTAAAATATTATGCAAATATGACTGCTATTTCAGTTCTTATTTTTCCCTTTCCCTTTTTTTTTTTTTTTTTACAAATTTAATAAGGGTTTATATTTTTGGTTGTCAAAAAAACACAGTTGTCAAATGGCCATCATTTGATCAAACTCAGTTTAAAGCAAAAAAAAAAAAGAAAGAAAGGAAGGAAAAGAAAAATCCCAAAGAAAGGAAAACCATTACAGTGAGGAGGAAATTGTGAGTTATTGAGTTTTTCACTAGCACACTTGCTCTAGGATCATCCTGGCTCCTGTGTCCATGTTGTCCAGAGACAGGGCAGTCCTTTGAGAGAGTTTGACTCTAATTGCTCCTTGAGAGTCTTGTACATCTGGATGTAATAAAGTGCACAAAAAAGCATGGAGGGACAGACTGGAGCATCAAGCGCTAATGAGATCATCAGGTAACTGAAGTTAGCGCTGACATTGTACATCTCAACATGACAGGATGCAGCATCATGAATTATTCAGCTCATATCTAGAGAGCATGAATGTAGAAGTATAGCTACAGGATGTTCGACATTGTACAGAAAGTGTGCAGTTAGTGCACATTTACAAGGGCCTTGAATGAAACACAGCACGAATAAAACTTTACTGTTTCATATATAAAATTTTTAAAAAAAGAAAAAAAAAAGAAAGATGTGGAGGACCATTCTGACGGGCTGCCAGTTCAATTTAAGGACAACATTTCTTTTCTGAACGGTGGAGAAAAAAAACACACAGCTAGATCAATCATTGGTGAGCTCTGGGTATTATACAGGTTTCCTGTTTCCTGCCATCATTAAAAGTGCTTAATTGGTATTCTGTAGCATTGTTCCTTATCTCCCCTGGACGTTAGTGCCTCCATAAATTTGAATACCTTCCGCCGCATTAATGAGCTTTGTACAATCTCAGGCATCTGACCTGCCCAATCTGCATGCAGCATGGTCTTGTGCCTGGTCGCTGTCAAGAGAATACTTCCATGTCTTTCCTGATTAGGAAAAAAAAAAAAAAAACTCTTTGACTGGTACGTTTCAGTCAGAGGACATGACAGAGGGTTTAGGAATGCAAATGTGATGAACAATCAACTGTCCTTCTCCTGATGCCACTGATGCCATTTCATTCAAAAAGAAAAGCAGGCCTTTAGACCTTGAGAAGAAGGTGTTCAAACAACCCACGCAGTCAGAATCAGGATCAGGTTTTTTTTGTTAGGTAGTCATTTGTCATGCTTGTGCCTGAATCAGAGATATTTCAGCACAGGTTTGGTTCACACGTCTAAAATTATTGGTGTCCCGAACGTTCCCTGCATTGCAGGCTGACTCAGTTGCTTTGGCTAAATCACAGAGTGGTGTTTGCTCTGAAAATACAACAAGCTGGTCGATCAGCTGCATTCCGAGCGGAAGTGGACTCATTCCCCTTCTCTGAAGAAAAACAAAAAAGATTCAAGAGAAAGGTGTACACTATAAACCAGAACTTCTGAAGCACGACTTTGGAAAAAAATCCTGGACAACCCCAGTCGCGTCAGCATGGTGTCTGATTGTTCCTCAACCTCAGCTACGTTACTCCAGTTCATGCCTGATCCTACTGTAATTGGACTCTTACTTTCAGCCTCCTACAAGCAGTTATTTTTGTTGATTTCAGTACAAGGAATTTGAATTTTTTTTTTTTCAGTGTTGTTCTCACAGTGACCTAGGAATCATTTAAGCATAAAAAAAAAAATCTAACTTAAGCCATGAACCAGTGAGAAACAGGTGAAGATGATGACAGATGATCAGGTGGTGATTAGTAACTGCTGATGCTGAATGCTGAGGGGTTGGAACAGACAAAAGGGGAGATGAGGTCGCTGCTGAGGCTGTTACATAAACAACCAATTGTTAAACTGCATCTTTAGGCACTTTGCAGTCTGTCGCAGTGAAACATGTGTTCCCCTTTCATTAATTTAATCAACATTACTTAATATAATTTAATATGAAGGCATGGGGGCTCATGATATTTTCACGATCAGTTAAAATACAGTATATGTAACACATGTAATACCAGGCACCAGTGCATACCGTGCATGTAATATCTCATGCAATACACACCAAACGCATGACGCACTCCATATTGCACAGTATGTAAAAAAAGAGGAATTTGTTGTGCACTGCATGAAATATAATACATAATTGAAGCTATTAAGATGTTAGACTCCTGATCGGAAAACCATTAGTTCAAATCCGAGCACCTTCAAGCAATGCCCTAAGGGGTGTCTAAGAAATGCCATAAACATATACATTACTGTAAATATGCCCTGGTGTGTATTAAATGGAATTTCTTGTGTACCCCATGGGACATGATGCACAGTAGTGTTTATAACATGGGCTATATGTATCTGAAATGATATACAGTGAGCTGGTGTGTTATGTAAAGCATGGGATGTGATTTACACTCTTGTGTATTGCATGTCTTGTGACGAGTATGCATTGGTGTGTATTACACCGGGTTATGCAGGAACGATGTCCACCTCATCAGGAAGGATGTGAAGATACACAGACAAACAATAATAATTATTATTGTTATTATAATAATTACACCCCCCCCCCCCGATCCTGAACTGTGTGTCCCTAATCTTCTACATACATCATCCCTCTCTCTTTTTTCCTGTTTTCTTTTTCTTTTTTCAAATTTCAGTCTGCCCACATTAATTTTCACGCTATACGCCTGGCAAAGAGGATTAACAGAGCTCACTGGATTACTGTACCTAATTCAGAAAGTCTTGCTTTACAATCAGACATGAAAAATAACATCTTTTTTTTCTTTCTTTTTCATCAAGTAGCATGAATACACATATTCTGAACTAATTACGCAATTTGGACCCGAGCCAGTTCTATCCAGCTGAACCCGAAAGCTGTTTGGACGCTGTGGTGGAATAATACACAGGACTAATCCCGAGGGGGTTATGAACACACATCCATGTGCTGACATGTCTGCTTTCTAATAAGCCCACTGCTATCTGGCCTAATGGAAAAAAAAAGAAAAGCTTTGAGCCAAGGCTCATATAAAACCATTCTTCATCATTCTCTTTGAACTATAATAGAGCTTGTCTCTGCTCGGGGTGAACTCACAGCCAGTCCCTTTGTACTCTCTCTATTAGCTTGTGTGTGTGTGTGTGTGTGTGTGTGTCACCATGATTGCAGACCCTCTGAAGGAACAAGAGCTTTTATTTTATTTCAGATACGCAACCATAGAGAGATTTTCAAAACCAAACAACTATGCCTGGCAATCTAATTACACCACCGATTAAAGCATGCATGGAGGCGTAAGTATGCCATCCACGCCTACGTTAAACGTATAGCGATAAAAGGATTGAAGAAGTGGAGATAATTAGGATACGCCGAGTCTCCCCGCTTCATTATACACACTTTCTTCAGAGGGGTTGATTTATTTGATTGGAACACACTAGGAGCAAATGCTACAGGGAGCTCTAGTCATCTTTGACCATCCTTTTCCAGAAATTCTAGACAAGCCAAAGAAGAAGAAAAAAAAATAATGAGCAAATGATACATGGAGTGCCAGACATGTTTGACATTCTTTGTTAAAAAGTTCTGAAATTCTGAACTAAATACAAGGTTCCCTGTTTTTTGTAAAAAGTGGGCTGAAAAGAAGTGATAGATTTGTGTATAAGAGCCATCTGCATGCAGCAGAAAACAAAATGTTATTCATGTATGTATATGCACGGCAATACACAAAGGCCACTGATAAAATCCCATACACTCGAAATTATAGTGTTCTTGCATGACAGCACTGATTTGCATAAAGAGACTCTCCCAAATCACCATATAAGGTAAACAATCTCCCTGTATTGTGCTTGCAGTGGTGCTTGTTATAGACAACATGAAACGTGAAAAGGTTTAAGAAGATAATCTTCCTGGACAGTGCAATAAAAATGCAATCAAAGTGATTTGATGGCACAGAAATTCTGCATTTCGAATATTTTCTGCCCCTGCTTTTGGAACTGCTATGTATTGAAGTCTGAGTGATGAGAATGCAGGTATCACATGTCATTATTCAACTCCTAGTGGGTAACAAAATGTGATTTCTGTCTTTAATTTTGAAGTATCTGTACTTAAACACTCTTTCTTCATGACTCAAGCAGAGTGAATCAATCTTTAAACGATCCTATTACAGTATATGATTTTCCACGTTTCATCTGTCGGCATCTTGCAAACAACATATTAATTGCTCTCATTTATTCATTAATTGATTAACGGCTGATATCGGTACATGATGGAGCCACTGTGGCTCATGGGTTAGTACTACTGCCTTGTACCTTCATTGTCAGGGTTCGATTCCCGCCTCGAGCTCTGTGTGCGTGGAGTTTGCATCTTCTCCCGTGCTTGGTGGGTTTCCTGCGGGTACTCTTGTTTCCTCCCACAGCCCAAAGACATGCAGATTAGTCTAATTGGCGTTCCCAAATTGTCTGTAGTGTGTGAATGCACATGTGAATGCATGTGTGAATGCTGGCTGGTGGTCCTACTACGGTTGTACAAATACCAATAAATACGATGGTCACCAATGGCCTCTTTGGTCCCTAGTTGGACTACAAAGGTTGAAGGATAAATGGATGGATGGATGGATGGATGGATAGATCAGTACATGAAGGCGAGCTAGGCATAGTCAGTTCACATGCTATTACACTCTGCTACCACTAGGTTCCGTAAGCATGGTAATAAATATACACAATTTTACACATAAACAAATCTGATAAATTGACCTCAAAGCATGGAGACATACTGTACTTATGGACCATTGACAAATGATAAACAAATACAAATTCTACAGGGAAATATGAACATGTTATAATAATAATAATAAGAAGAAGAAGATGAAGAAGATGAGTGAAAACCATGTTTACTCACAATTGTGACAAAAATAATTATGAATGGAAAAAAAACCATAAAATAAAAAATTAAAACAATCAATAAAGAACCAAAAGCATAAAAAAACGTTTACAGGTAGTGCAAGCCTGTGTGTTAAACAATGACTGTGAAATATTCCAAAATTCTACAAGAGTTTTTGGTACATCAGGCCATTTTTGTTAGAAAATGTGAATGGAAAACAATAAATCAATAATAAAACTAGAGTGCTTGTAGATTTTCATTTAATCCTGAACGATCTATCGAGGCAGCACCTGAAACAGACGAACAACACAATCTCTCCGACTCCACTCTGCATTTTTCCGGAGCCGGGAAATTTCAAGGAGAATCTCATCTACCGTACTTCACCTTCAATATCTCTCTCAGTCGCGAAGTCGTGTGGTGTGATCGGCCACACCGTTTCACCGTGGAGTCATTAGGCAGCAAAATGAAGAGTGCACCACACGAAGAGCACTACAGGGACCTGGAGGAAACCCTGACAGAGAGAAGTGGAGTGTGAATCAAGCAGGAAGATAAAAAAAAAAAAAAAAACAAGAGCTCAAAGTTCTGCAGTCTGTAAGACGTGGGCCTTCTGAGTCACTGCACTTAACCTGCTGTGAATATTCACACATCTCACCGCCTATATGCTCTTTTCACTTCACATACACTCCAATCGTCTCCAGCAGGTTGATTTGTGAAATACAGAGAGAGAGAGAGAGAAAGAGAGAGAGAGAGAACTATACAGGTTTGATGTCTTGCTACATTTCACAGATGCAGTGAATTGCAAATTTCATGTTTGACGTGCATTATGTACGCACTCTACAATTAAAAATAGATACGTTTATGCACCTGTCTGCTTCCTGCATGCATGAAATAAAACCGAAAATCTAAATGAATGCTTTGATCATGTACATAAACATGCAAGACATACCAAATAATTGTGTAGGTCCTTTTAGAAATGTTTTAGAATAGGCTTCACGATAGGTTTCCTTCCCCACTGTGCTCATTATTAATGATGTGCAGCTTCTTTAAAGTGGGTGTGGCCTCTGGTATGTCAGTGGAGGTGTAGCTTCTGGATATATGAGGAGGTGTGGTCTTAGATATATCAGTAAAGGAGGTGTGGCCTCTGGGCATGTCAGTAAAAGAAGTGACCTTAAGTATGTTAAGAGTACTGCTTGACTTCACTCCTGTCTGAAGTCATTTAAATACAGTAGATGCTTTCTCTTACATGCACAGTCTGTTGATGGAGCAGAACGATAATACATTTTCTAATCATTTACAAATCCTAATCCTCTGTATTCTCTAGTTGAAGACTTGAAATAAGTGGTAGAAAGAGATGTATAGACCGTGTGTGTGTGCGCGTTATTATCTGAAATGGTGCAGGGAGTCATTTT
The DNA here is from genome assembly GCA_028570985.1 of Heterobranchus longifilis. Lineage (NCBI taxonomy): Eukaryota > Metazoa > Chordata > Actinopteri > Siluriformes > Clariidae > Heterobranchus > Heterobranchus longifilis. The sequence continues at coordinate 24,086,764 of JAOVVB010000001.1, forward strand.
CCTCTATGTCTCGTTGTCAGTTTGAGGAACGTCTCAGTGTCCCTGTCCCCACAGCATCATTCTTCTCCCACTATCACCCATCTGCTGATTGTCCCGGGGGAGCACACTGCCTGTAACGCTCGACACTGGATAGAGATCTGCTTATTACAGCAAAATTCACACTGTATGACAACTGGCAAAGTGTGACATTGAGAACAGGAAAGCATCGCAAAACAGGATGGAGAAACAATCTGTGCACTGACACGGCTGACCTCGTGATCTCGGTGACAAGGAGTGGAACAGGAGTATCAGAGTAAAAAAAAAAAAAATCGAACACCTGTGTGTGAGTACAGATTTAAAATGCAGGTCGGGTGATTCCAATCGCAGCTTTATTCCCTAGCCTCCGGCTACACACACTCCATCCATTAGCACTGCCATGTAGCGGTCATGCCACGTTGGCTCTTTGCAGTCCCTGTGAACACTGTGTGTGTATGTGTGTGTGTGTGTGTGTGTTTCAGAACTTTAACGGATTCAGCCCTGACCTTCAAGGCCACGCTCTTGTGTTTTTATTTCCCAGCAACGCGGGCTCCTGTCAACCAATCCCGCACCATATCCCAAGGCCATTCCGGGAGAACTATCCGGAAATAAACCTGCCAGTGAAATCCAGAGCAAACTATAAACAGCAGTATATCTCAGAGCTGTGTGCTTTTCCTCGTCCTGTGTTTCGTATCAAGTCAATTAAGCAGCAAATGACCCACACGGCATACGGTAATGGATGCAGAAGCACAGGGCTTTACTTTAATGCATCACAATTATGACAGTAATTGGTCCTGGTGGTTCATTGCATTTTTACCGCAAGCATTTAGTTTTCTTTCTTTCCCAGTTTTGTTTTTGCCTATGAGAAATATTTATGGTAAAGTGTGACAACTTTTTTTTTTTTTTTTTTTTTTGCTCTGGGCCCTTTTATTTGATAAATTTGTAGGAAATAAACAATCCACTGTATGGCCAACTACTGTGGCAAAATCATCAATGACAAAATGATACGATGAAGCAGATTGACAGTTACAACTGTAATGGTAATATTTTTTAAATAATAGTACTTTTAAAGTGTTTCATTTATAAGTTAGGTTTCAAACAAGTTCTCACTAATGTTTTAGCAACTACAACCCCAAGACAACAAAAATACACAGAAACGTACAAAAATTAAAGTTACAGCTTCACATCTGACTGTCAAAGGTGCTTGCACTGGAGACTCCTTCCATTTATATTCAATAAACATCTCCTAACAGAAACCTTAAGCGTATCATCATTTATTTTTTGAAATCTCTATAATCTTATATAATCTCTTATGTAATCTAATGAATATAAACCTGCACTACTGTCAGAGCTGCTGTTATAGATAATGAATCAACACCTTCTCTAATGACCAATCAGAATCCAGAATTTAACAGAGGCTTCATTCATTAATAAAATCTTTGCAAGTTTTAGTTTGAAACTTCATGGATATGGTCTTATTAGGCTTAAATTTCAGGTCAATGTAAAAGTTAGCAAAAAAGTTTGTACACCTTTAACGTAAACAAGGCAATTTATTGGGGAAAAAAAGTGATTTAGTGTCAGATTTTTGTACATTTTACAGTACATTTTCACTTGTAATAAAAATGGAAGCAGTAAGAAATGAACTTTAAAAAGTAAATCTTTTTTGTCAGTTATTAGTTCAATGGTTTGGATTTCTCTTTTTAAAGGTATTATTATTATTATTATTATTATTATTATTATTAATATTAAAAAATGTTACATTTTATTTGTCACATACCCAATATTCACAGTATGATATGCAGTGAAGTGCTTACATGACTGTGACCTTGAAAAAGAAAAACAAAGTAAGGAGGCAAAATATAAAATAGGTAAGAATAAAATATTAAATATTAAATATAAAATCTACAATATAAAAACCCACAATTCTGCAGCACAGGAGAGAGAAAAACCATTGGCTCAGTTGTGATCACGTGACGCTCGGCATCAAAACAAGAAGTGCATGCGTGATAAATGATACTCGGTACTCGTAAACCAAGACTTGTTCGTTTTCCAAGTCAGAATTTATAAAAAAAATCTTTGCTTGTCTTGCGGAACACTCGCAAACCGCGTTACTCACAATCTGAGGTTTCACTGTAATATTATTTCCTAGTGACATAAAGTTTTTTTTTTTGTATTCTTATTGCATTTTTTAAAACAACGTTTGGTTAGTTTCCTAACTTTAAAACCACTAACAACTCAAACATTTGCAGTTCTTCACTCCACTGTACAAGTTCCACCAAGAATGCGAGCGCCCAGTGAGCCACTTTTGGTAAGCAGAACTGGCGCTGTGGGATGAACCAAACACCGGGTTAAGGCGCTCTATGCTGACGCTCATCAGAACTCACCTGCGGAATCAACTAGCCCTGAACATGGATGGCACTGGAGCGTCGGGCCCATAACAGAGACTCCTTGAGGGCCTAAACCACGACGAGTAGGAGGGTCACTGCTGGGTGGAGCCCCCACAGGGGCAGATCTTGGTGGTAGTAGCAAATATTAGCAAATGATAATGAATAGTTTTGTAGTGTTTAAAAATTTGTGAAGCCCGGGTCTAATGAAATACATTGTATAATGTATCTTGACATGGGTCACATGTCTTTAACAGAATAAGACAGTTATTGTGCATTTGGGAAAATAAAACTGGGAAACACCGGACCTTACAAACCCATAGGTACGCTCCCATTTTAAACAGCTGATTTGCTATTAAGTTATTTTAGAAATAAGAAATAATTATTTTATTAGCAATTTGGCAGGTTAGAAATATTTGCTAAGTGGTTAGAAGTGTAAAGTATTGCTGAAACAGAAGGGATAAACCACAATCTAAACACAGACAGTTAAATAAATAAATATTTTTACAATTTTATAGTTTAGACTTAGCAACAGGTGACAACCATTTTAAGGCAAAAAACTGTATATTGTGTTCCATTGTTTGCAACATAAATGTCATGTGTCCACCTTAATGTAACTCAAATGTGTGTGTGTGTGTAGTTAAAAACTTCATATATAATGTTTTTAAAACATCAGAAATGTATTATTGTTCTTCCTTTTATTATTATTATTATTATTATTATTATTATTATTAATATTATTACTGTGATTATGATTATTATAACTGAGTAGAAGCAGAGGAGCTCTAATGAAATAATTGAACCCTCAGCCCAGAGTAATGATTGTGAGCGTAAGGCTCCTCTGAATGTGGGTCACTGCAAGAGGCAGGAGCTCATCTCGAGGTTTCCTCCATGTGAACACCCCTCTGAGATTTCTGCATTGATTTCTGGAGACAATCAGCTCGGGCTGTATTCCCAAGGTCATCGGCGCGGCTTTTACCACCGTTGCCACTCGGCTCGCGGGCCTCGGCTCAGGCCCTGCGCATTAGGAATTCATGAGCTCATAATGAGCGTATGATATGATTGCTTTTTCTCTCTGAGACTGAACCACACGGTGGAACTTCTCCATCAGCTCCTGCGCTGATTGTTTTCACTGAACTGCACCCAGTCGCATTTGTGTGATTCAAAAACTAGAATAAATGCCTATTTGTAATTCTATGAATAATCATAAAATGAGATTGTTGGGTGTTTGTAGATGTTGGTGCGCTCACCACGGGGTGGAGTTTACAGGTGCTGGTAAAGGTTGTGCTATTTAATCTGAGCCTAAATCCAGCTACTCTATGCCGGGATTTGAGGTAAAGAACTAAAGCTCATGATCTAATCAGAATCATTCTTATTTATAAACAAACAGATTTACATAAACTGTGTGCATGGTCTTTAAGAAACCAGGAACATCAAATAATAATAAAAAAAACAAAAACATTTACTTACTACACAGCATACTGTAGATGTGTTTCGATTAAATCATAATTAAATGTAAAATAAATGCATTTATTAGATTTTATTTAATTACTATTTAATATAAATAAATTTTAATGTTAGCTTCATTTATTTATTCTCTTTGTAATGGAATCAAATAAATTCTGAAGGAAAAACTCCTTAAACTATATAAAATCCCCTGCTACAGTAATGCACTTACCCAAGAGTTTCACTAGTGCTTGAACACCATCAAGGTAGAAAGTTCTCAGTACGCTGGATCCATATTCGGACCGCCTGCTTCTCATCTGAAACGCCGGCCTCCCAGGAACTCCTTTAATGGACCAAACAAATGGCTTAAAGCCAGGTCAGGACTGTACGGGTGATGTGGTAATAACTCCCAGCCGAGTTCCTGTAACATGCAAGTGGTGTTAATGAATGATTGTGTGTACAGTTCACACAGACAGGAGCATCTCATCTGCAACAAGTTATTTATTGATTTTCAAGGGTCAGGTGTTCGACTTGCTGAATGTTCACTGCAATGGACTCTTCATTCATGGATGTTTGGTCTTCTTTAAAACGTTTCGTTCAAATGTTTTACTTCAACTAAGAGTCTCATTACCATACTGTGCTTGAAATCTTCTGTAAATGTCAATCACTTTTACAGTTTAATTTAGCAGAAATGTCCTCACAAGTCCCGGTTTTATTTGAACACCCATTGTGAATACATAAAATATTAGAAATCATTTTGCTGTATGGGATGGTGGTAGCATCTCTGCTTCATACTGTAGCTCCAGGGTTTTGGGTTCAATCCTGAGCTTACATCAAGTTTCTCCACGTGGGTTCCCTCTGGGTTCTTCCTGTTTCATCCTACCTCCAAAAACAACGTGTACAGTAGGTGTAGGTGGATTGGTGACTCTAAATTGCCCCTGGGGTAAATGAATGTGTAAGTCTAATCCCACAGATTGTAATCTCACTCAGTTTTTGGCTTCGGATCTTCTGGAACACTGATCAGGATAAAGCATGAATAAACGTACTTTAATTCCTTTAACTGGGAATTTTCCCAAACTCATGAATTTTCTGAGGAAGAGACTTTTTCAGGTTTTCAGCTTTTTAAATGGTTTATATAAAACACTGTGACAGAAAAATCGACATTACCCTTGTGGCTCAAGTACAAAATTAAAGAAGCAAACTTCTGACCACAGCTATTGTTTTAATTAGACCTGATTCTCACAGGACCGTTGCTCTGGGTGTATAGTAGACCAGACTGAGATAAATCTCCGGAGAGAAATCTAAATGAACTGCTACACCGAATCCACCAGTCCCCGGACACTGATAATAACAACCACATTTCGAATTCCGGTTATGACCTTGCCATGACCTCTGCTTTGAGCATGATGCCTGCATCGATAACACACATAACCAATTCTTATTAAAGAAGTTAAAGAGCTGGTACGCGTTTGAGAGGCCACACTCAGGATGTGCGTCAGAACCTGATTGACTCTGGTGTCATCATGTTCCTGCGTCTAATAGAAACTCGAGCTGCCGCCTGCATTTCAGAACCTGTGTGCTGTGTTTTATTCGTTTGACAAAGAGGTGCTGATGGGGTTGATTCGACCCCTGACTGAGGCAGGCGGAATTATCAGCGTCTCCTCTGGAGTCAAGCTGACCTTTTGATTAGGCTAGTCAGGAAGTGCGGCTTGGCCAAAGGTTGACCTTTCAAGGCAGAAAATTGTAAGTTATGCAAATGGGTTTGTAGAGAATTTCATGACTTTATTATTTAAGGGGGGGAAAAAATGACACCCTGAATGACACACATATCAATGTTTAGAACAATGATGTTAACTTAAACTTTAGTTGAAATGTTTATTTTCACTTTGGTTAACATTTCCTAAATTACCCACAATGCCTCTTGACTCCATGCTGGTAGCTGTGGCTGTGGGATTGAGCCCTTGTCATGTGGCAGCACTTTGGCTTTTACACTAGGGTGGCCTGGATTCACTGGGTTTGACCCAATGACTCTAGTAGGGTGAAAAAAAACAACAGCCAATGTCAGGATTACCTGGAGGGAAATCAAAGAAGGATGCAAAGGTAAATTATCAGGCCAGGTTAACTAAAATAGCATCTGTTGTTAACGTAGATATGTGTCTAAAGGTTTATCATACCAACTTAATGTTAAACAGAGATTAGGGAACTAGCATTCCTTATGTTATGTGATTTATCTCATAACTCCTTTATCAACAATATTATGATGTGCATCATACCTTTTTAATACCTTAATTGAAAACCTTTTTCAATTAATTTTGTCCACCTGTTTACAAGCTTTCATATTCCCTCATTAAAAAATGTTTTGCTGCAAGCCATGAATGCACTGCTGTACTCATTTCTTCATCGGAAGTTAATTTTTGTCCTTAAATAGGTGAAAGTCTGATAGAGTGAGATCAGGACTATAGGGAGGATGCTTTAACACCTCAAAATGAAATTTTGGCAGAGTGAGATGCGAGATCACGCCGCCCTCGAATAGCAGTTGGAAGTTTAGGCTTCAGCTCTTCAATGAGCGTCTCACTGTAACGAGTGCTGTTGATTGTTGAACCTTTTTCCTGATAGTGTTCCAATACTTATGGCCCTTGAGAATCCCAGAAAACTGTAAGCATTAATGAATTTTCCAGCTGTTAGTTGACTTTTTAACTTTCCCTTGGTTGGTGATTGAGGATGTTTCCATTCCATACTCTGCCGTTTACTCTCAGGCTCATAGTGATAAATCCGTGTCTCGTCACCAGTAATGATTCTCTTTAAGAAACTTCCTTAGAGCATTGTGCCCAAATTTTGTTTTGTGATATCCAAACATATCTGTTTCTGCTCTTTTTCTGTTCCGTTACCAGGTACAACTTCGAACCACCCTCAGCTCTTCTTTCTTGCAAATCACAAGTGGGGTGTCCATTTTTGCTTGCACTGTGATTACATATGAAGTGATCTAACACGTTCACACCCGCACACCAGTGACAGGAGCCTTGAACAGAACGCGCTGATCAGACAGTGCAACCAACAGATGTTTTAATATGACTGGAGTGCGGATAATTTTTGACTCACCTTGGTACAACAATTTAGCAGACGAGCCAAAATAGGGATTCTCAAATTAAGTTCCACAGTAGTTAATCTTGTCAGAACATCCATCTACTGAGTGAGTGTGAAAATCTGGTCCTGGGATTAATGTTACCATATTTTTACCATGACCGTACATATTTAGAAAAAACATGTATTGTCTTTAGCTGTTGCTCAAGTACAAGATAATGAAGCTTACTAGCCAGTGTTAGCTAATGTGCTCAGTAAAATATTTTGCCTCCAGCTAGGCCCTACCCACCAAAAAAAAACAAAAAAAACATGAATATTATTTATTTATGTCTAAGATATTTACAGGAGACGAAAAATCTTTGTATATTAGTTTTGTTTTCAGTCTTATTTCAGTTCCTTTTTTAGTTCTAATTCTACCCGCATTATCTCCGAACAAGGAAGTTCTTTCCTTATACTTCACATGCACTCTTGCATCGAACTCCTATTTCGCTGACCCCCTCTGAAGCCCTGCATAATGGCTTTTACTTTTATTATAACATCTTGTGGCACAGCCAAACCTGTACCACGTAACAGAAGTTAGTAAGAAGTAACAAATTAGGATCAGACTAACTATAAACATGCTAAAGATTTATATATAGTTACATTTAAGTAACATTGATTAGCACCAGTACACCGCCTATGTAAAGTGAGTCTAACGTCCAGACAAAGCTATGTCTACGTTCCCGTGTAATTCTCTGCCGCTAACAGAAAGCACATCATTGATTATACAGATAGTGAATGTACTAATGAATGTACCATGTCAGCATCAACTCTGTGACAAAGACTGTGAACAGAAACATACTGTCAAGTGCAAGCAGATGAATCTGAAGGATATCACTTTGGGATATGAACCATGAAATTATGCCTGCTTTGATTCTGTGAACAATTTCACGACACACAATCATAGAAAAGTCTTTAATATTTCTTCGCTAAGCATGAATGAAGGAGAAACATATACGGGAAATGATAAATGAAGGAAAACCAGGAGGCAGAAAACATTTATTCATTTGACATTTTTCTCTGAAGTGTTGTACAAGTGAGGCAGAATCATTAAACATTAACATTAGCATTGTTCAACACATTAGTTGACATGAATTGGAATGCATTATGAATGTCTGCTAAGTAATACTAAGCGTTTCAATTGATCATTCTTTTTAAAAGTGAGCCAAATAATAATCCTGCATTAGCCACTGAGCAAACAAAATTCATAATGCAGGCTTAAACAACCATCAATAATTACACCTGGAAAGCAAACTTTAGGATGTTATTCATATTTATAAACATTCGGTAGTTGAAATTTCAATCACTTTACAACATAGCCTTTATTTTCTTCATGTTAACAATGCTGCCTGACGAAGCTGTAGGTCACTGGGTTTGATTCCCCAGTGCCCCAAACCCAAACCAAGCCACTAGATGTAGGGCATCATTAGTTGCAGGACCATGCCTAGATAAAAATGCAAGTGGTGCATCAGGAGGCGCATCTGGAAGAACAATAATTTATAATTCAGTGATTCTTTGAAGTTGACACCGTTGCATAGTGGTTAGCACTGTGTCCTCATACCTCCAGGGTTCAATTCCTGCCTCGTGTGTGTGTGGAGTTTGCATGTCCTCCTATTGCTTGGTGGATTTCTTCAGGGTACTCTAGTTACCTTCCACAGTGCAAAGACATGCAGAACAGGTTAACTGGTGTTTCCAAATTGCCTTGTAGTGTGTAAGTGAGTGAATGTGTGTGCTTGTCTGCCCTGTAATTAGGTGTACCCTGCCTAGAGTTCCCTGGGAAATGACATCACATCTATCTTCTAAAGAACTTATAGTACTTATAGTATAGTTTATACTTTTATAATAAAGGCAAAGCGCTTCCTGATGCACCACTTGCATTTTTGCTATAATGTTATATGAATACATTATAGCAAAAATTTATAAGAATGAGGTTGTGAAATATTAGAATTTTATGATGTCCTTGAATGTCATGTGGTGCTAATGTCTTAGCAAAATATCGAGACATGGCGACTATTAGCCAAGGAATGACTTCCAGTTCGGAAAAATGAAGCCAAATTGGACCAAATAGTGCAGTTCCAGAATTATAGTAAGGAATAAATTATGCATAATTAGGGGAGTTGATGATCTGAGTGACAGCTGCTTTGTAGGTGTCACAACGCAAGCTGTCTGATATGTATCACTTTAGCTAACCAGCTAACTAGAATAGTTTAATTACAACAAGTAGTGTAGGAGTTAACACGGGATGACGTGTAGGTTATGAGTGATGGAGTTCAGTGAAATGCAAAGTAACATTAGAATATAAATTAACATTAGCCACCGTTTAGCTAAGATTTAGCTAAGATTCAGCTAAGTTAGCTATCTGGTGGTAACTGGGCTAAGTAGGTGTGTTCCAACCGACAGCCAGGGTCTGCTCATTCCACCCGTTTGTCTGTTTATGAATTAACTAGGCTTTAGGCGGAGTCAGATCCTGAAAAGATGGTGACAACCAGAGCTTCTACAGTTGAGCTTCAAAACTGTTGTTCAAAAAACCTACAGTGATTTTACAGTACACAATCTATCCTCTTAGCCAAAAACTTCAGCCCTTTAACATTCAGCATTCAGGGTCGACACTTATTAATAAATGACGCAAAATACATAAATCTCTATGATTCTCCCAATTTACACTTAACGTTGCTAAACATCTATAAAACAAGTCAGTTTCTGTTTTTACTTAACAGTTATAAACAGCTGTTTACCCCCCACCATCCTCTCCTTTTTCTCCCTCAATGTAAATAAAAACAACTCAGTCCTGAACATATCAGAATACTTAGTGACCTGTGCAACACACTTACACCTCTGATGACCTCCTGCACAGTTATGCACCATATGCACAGTTTCCTTTGGTCTGTTTATTTAAAGTGTCCTCTTTACAACTCCCATTGAATGTACTGTTACCATAGAAACGATTGTGTATTAATATAAACAAGTGCATTAATATAAAAACTTGCAATTTGCCTTGCTGTTAAATAATGCATGAAAAGAAATCACATTTTGACCAACGAAGCCCAGATTTCAACAGTGATAGCTAAATAAACCTGAACAATGAAATATTTTCATATTTATTAAAAAAATTTAAGCTGCTTCTTCCTATAAAAATCTTCTTCTTATTATTATTATTATTATTATTTATTATGAACTAGAGAATGCTGCAAGTCTAGGGAACTGTGACGCTTTGCATCTACCTTCCATCTTGTGGTGCATCTTTTCCTTAGATGAGCAAGAACACACTCACACACAATGCAGAAATCTGACACCACACTTGAAAGTGACTGGGATGTGTGATGACGATTCCCATGATGCCTCTGTGCTGTTGCTCTTGCTGCTGCTGTGTGAAACAAATGTCCGTGACACTTTAGCTCTCGTACGCCCTGCGTGCCTGGACACATGGCAGGTGGAGGAGTTATCGAGCAGTTGATTAGCGCTCTGTTTCCCTGCTTCCCCCAGGCAAGGGCACTTCATTTACACCCACTTCATCACTCCACGGTTTGGTGCGTAACGAGCCGAGCAGAGTGCCTGAGATCCTCGCTCAGACATCGAGCGTCCGCCTTCACACAGCTGTAGGGCTCAGAAATGGAAAATTACCCACTGCTTATTCATAATTAACGCTGATTAAGGTGGAGGAGATTTAAAACACTGGGTAGGAATGACCTCTGATGTACAATTAAACCGTTTTATATCACAATTTCCTGCCAGGAGCTCAGTCTACACATGCATTTATGTATAACTCGGATCTGGGTTTATAGCATAATTCCCATAAAAATGATATTCTAGAGTATTTACAAACATGTGAAATGAGTGTGCACACATCAGAATATTGCAACTTGCTTCTTGTGTTTATATTTGAAGAGTTTTGTAAAAGGCTCACATTCTTTCACTTTGCTTGTTATATAATAAACAGATAAAAATAAAATATTAATACATAAATATGCTAATATAAGAGCTGCTAGTGCAGAATAAAATTATTAAAAAACTCAAATTTTGATTAAAAAGATAATGGTGTAACATTTAACGCCCTATTTCTATGCATTTTATTATGATTATGATTATTATGATGATGATTATTATTATTATTATTATTATTATTATTATTTAACTCTGATTAATATTTTTTCTTTATTTATTACTAAGTTAGTTAGTATAATTTGACCATGGCAATTATAACAGTCAACGATTTGAGAAATTGTTCTTTGTTGCATAAAAATTTCATGAAGGCCATCTACTGTATAGTTTTATTTCCCGGAGATATATTACATAATAAGTAAAAAAAAGAGCTTAAAACTCAACATTAAATGTAATCACGGTAGAAATGGGTAAAAAATATCAAAAATAGTATAATGTTTTTGTTTAATAAATAAATAAATATATTTAAGGGCTAGGATTAGGGTTAAGAGTTAGGGTTAGGAGAGAGGGTTTAGGGTTAGGAGAGAGGGGTTAGGGTAAGGGTTCATGGATAGGGCTAAGGGTTAGTAGATAGGGTGAGGGTTCAGGGGTCAGGGTTAAATGGTTAGGGGTTAGGGTTAGGAGATATGAGTTATGGTTAGGATAGAGGGTTTTGGGTTAAAAGACAGGGGTTAGTGGTTAGGGTTTAAGGGTCAGGGTTAGGCTTAGAGTTTAGGGTTGGAGTTATATTTAGGAGAAAGGGTTCAGGGTTATGAGACAGGGGTTTAGAGTTAGGGGTTAATCATAGAGTTAAATATGATGTTAGAGGATACTCGTCAGCGTGTTGAACTCTAACGCTCCATGACTCATCATGACGCAAAGTGTCCTATTCCTCATCTCCATCATCTTCATTTTTCCCTCCAGGCACACACACTCACATGCTGTTCAGATGGTGTGATGCAGCCTTGCAATGTTTTAAGTGAATTATTTGGTGCAATAAATTTCTAAAATACAAAAGCTGCTGTTGCTGTGAGCCTGGAGCTCTGTCTATGTTAACAATCAGCTTTATTTTCTGAGAAATAAGCCTAGAGACACGAGGTGGAAAGTCACCGGGAGAATATCTGCTGTGTGTGATACCTTTTCTCCTGCTGCCGGCAATCAAATATGTCATTTCACAGGGAAACCGGACTACTTTCACTCACCTTTCTATCAGAAGTGTTGCAGTTGAGGAAAGAGAGAATAGAGAGAAAAAAAATAAACATCTAAGCAGAAAAAAGGAATGTTTTTTTTTTGCTTTGCAAAATGCTGAACTAGAAATATAAAGCAGTCATTGTCACATTGTGCCACTATCATCCAATCTTCATGAAATTATCGTAGCATCATAAAACCAACCCAAACAAAACACTCAGCTTTTTGATGTATGACCATCCATGACACACAAACGAATATGACAGGAAAGTAATGGTGTATTTTGTCAATGATTTAACATTTACAGACTAGACTGACTTCTTAAGTGAAGGACACTGACCATTACAAGAGTTTTTTTTTTTTTTTTTTACTTTAAACTTTAAATTAATCTCTAGGGGTCCTATACTTAACAAAATAGTAAAACAAGCTATATATTTTTACAATCTTTTTTCTCTTGAGTCCCAGAATATTCTTACAAAAAAAAAGTGATGTCCCATACGGGAAGTCAACCATTTTTAATTGTCCATTCTTTGCCTTCAAAGCATTGAGCTTCCATGTTATTACCAAACTTGCCACACAACAATCTGCCATTACATTATCACCACCACCAGATCAACTAAACAAAATAGATAAACAACTAACCCTCAGGGAAATAGTGACAGGATCGTGGGCAATCATGAAAAAAGTCAAACCATGAAGTCACCGCTGACCATCATAGCACTAGAACACTGTGTGCCACAACCTGTGGGCCACAACTATGCACAGGGCCCAGGGGACAAAAAGCCAAAATTCCCCTGATTCCAATCTGATTGCTACAATCAGTCCCGTGTCATTCCAACAGCGAAGTATACTGAGACCATTTATGTTTGGGTTCACTTCTCAGCCAAGGGAGTGCGTTCACTCACCATTTTGCCTAAGAATGCAGCCATGAATAAAGAAGGGTGCAAAACCATCCTCGGAGAGCAGCTCCTCCCAACCATCCAAGAACAGTTTGGTGATAAATAATGGCTTTTTTCAGCATGATGGAGCACGTCGACATAAAGCAAAAGTGATATCTATGTGGCTCAGGAAACAGAACATAGAAATTGTGGGTCCATGGCCAGGAAACTCACCAGACCTTTACTCCATTGGAAACTCGTGGTCAATCTTTAAAAGGCAGGGGACCAAAAAAAAAAAAACACATATTCTGACAAATATTGACTCTTTGCATACTGTAAACATCATGTAATTAGGTAACTTATGAAATGCTTGTAATTATATTTCAGTATACCATAGTAAAATCTGACGAAAAAGTCTAAACACACCGAAGCAGAAGTGAAATCTGTGTCATTCTCAAAACTTTTGGCCACGGCGGTATGATTAGTTTATACTGATGTTTATAAGATTTGACAGGGAAACATGAAATAAGGCAATATCTCAACAATAGCTTAAAGTATCTCCATAAAATGTAGTAGTTCATATTTCAAATAGCCTTGGTTCTTCTTATATTGCTTAATAGTCAGCTGGAAAGTTCTTGACCCTGTCATTACTGCCTTGTCGATATTCATTATGTTTTACTCTCAATTTAGTCGTTTAATTTTTTGCTTTCAGTTTATTCAATTCAATTCAATTTTATTTATATAGCGCTTTTAACAATTGTCATTGTCTCAAAGCAGCTTCACAAAAAATT
>JAOVVB010000001.1:24100603-24110608 GCA_028570985.1 Heterobranchus longifilis
TTCTTAATAAAGTAATTTTATCTTTCAAAAAAGGAATTAATAGTGATGTTGTGCCAATGTCTATAATGTCATCAAATTAACAATGAAACAAAAATTGAACAGCCAAAAAAGATTCTCCTTGAAAGTGAGCTGCTCTTCTACTATGGCGTACTTTTAAAATGTCTTTAAGCTGTATGATAAATAACGTCACACAAGAATTCTTATTATTTTCTAACAGGAAGCCAGTAGTCGGTGAGCAGCGGTGTTCTGAATGCAGATCTGATCTGTACACACACGTCTCGTTCGCTTTACTCTTGTCAAACAGCAACAAAAGAAAGAAAAAAAGTAGATCTTTCAGTCTCGCTTTCTGACAGCCTGGCTCACAGATACACCTCTAGCAACACTAGTTCACACTGAGGACACAGCAATGTTCACACACATACACATAATTATACCAATTACTGCTTCAGAGAGGCAAGTATTTGAAGCTTTACTTCTCTGGAGAACTTGATGCTTTGCTTTGCTTCCATTGTGGTAATGCGTAAGCAGCTCCTATTGTGAGGAAATATCAACTCACCTGCTCTAATACCTGAGAAGGATGTTGTACATATACTGTATATGTGCTAAAAGCAAGTGTTTGGAGTGTCAGAAATGTACCACCTGCTTAAACACTGTTGCAGATCACAGGCTCTTTCAGCTGGATAATGCGCCTTGAAACACTGCAAACACTGTTCAGGAACATGACAAAGAGTTCAAGGTGTTGCCTCGACCTCTAAATTCCCCCAGATCTCAATCCAGTTGTGCTGGAGAAACAGGTCTGATCCATACAGGACTCATCTCGCAACTTATAGGACTTAAAGGATTTGCTATTCATGTCCTTGTACCAGATACTATATCCGTGGTCAAAAGATTTAAGTATGACACAAATATGAATTTTTATTAATAAAATGTGCTGCTTCTGTGTTTTTAGATCTTTGTGTCAGATGTTACTCTGGTATACTGAAGTATAATTATACACATTACATAAGTGTTAAAGCCTTTTATTAACAATTACAATACGTTTATGCAAAAAATCAATATTTGCTGTGTTGATCCTCCAATTTTAAGACCTCTGCAATTCACCCTGGCACGCTGTCAATCAATTTCTGGGCCACATCCTGACTGATAATGCAGCTCATTCCTACATAATCAATGCCTGGAGTTTGTCAGAATTTGTAAGTTAGTTTTTCTTTGTCCACTCGCCTCTTGAGGATTGATGGCAAGTTCAGAAAAGATTATTTACTGTTGGCATGACACGGGACTGAAGGTCACCTTCATGCATTTCAAGGAGGCCAGCAAAGAAACCACTTCTTTCTAGGAACAACATCAGATACAGACTGATATTCTGCAAAAGGTACAGGGATTCAACTGCTGAGGACTAGGGTAAAGTCATTTTCTCTGAAAAATTTCTCACTTTTCATCTAAAAAAAAGCATTTCTGGAAAAGAAAAGGTGAGCGCTACCATCAGTCCTGTGTCATCCCAACAGTAAAGCATCCTAAAACCATTTATGTGTGAGCCAAGGGAGTGGGCTCACTCACAATTTTGCATAAGAACACAGCCATGAATAAACATTCTCGGAGAGTGGCTTCTCCCAATGTCTTTTCCAGCATGATGGAGCTCCTCGTGGCTCGGGGGAACACAACACCAAACTTTTGGGTCCATGGCCAGGAAACTCCCCAGAACTTAATCCCTCTGAAAACTAGTGGTCAGTCCTCAAGTGATTGGTGGACAAACAAAACCCCATAAATTCTAAATTAGAAGTTAATTGACAACATGGCAGGGCAAATTGCAGACGTCTTAAAAAGAAAGGATCAACACTGCAAATACTGACTCTTTGTAAAAACTTAATGTAATTGTCACTAAAAAGCTTTGACACTTATGAAATGCTTGTAATTATACTTCAGTATACCAGAGTAACTCACTTACTCACTCATCACCTATACTGCTTTATCCTGTATACAGGGTCGCGGGTGGCCTGGAGCATATACCAGGAGGCTTAGGGCATGAGCCAGGGTACACCCTGGACAGGCTGCCAGTCCATCGCAGGGCACACACATTCACATGGGCAATTAGAAAAAAACAATTAGCTTAATCTGCATGTCTTTGGACTGTGGGAGAAAACCGGAGTACCCTTAGGAAACCCACCAAGCACAGGGAGAACATACAAACTCCATGCACACAGAGACAGAAATCAAACCTGTCTGGAAATTGAACCCAGACCCTGGAGGTGTAAGGCAACAGTGCTAACCACTAAGCCACTGTGTCGCCTAACAGAGTAACATCTGACAAAAAGATCTAAAAACACAGAAGCAGCAGACTTAGTAAAAATTAATATTTGTCTAATTCACAAAACGTTTGGCTGCAGCGGCACACACTTTCAGAGGTCTAGTGGAGTCCAGGCCTTGATACCTCAGAGCTGTTTTGGTGGCACGAAGGGAACTACACACTATTAGGTTGGTTTAATGTTGTGGCTGATTGATGTATACAGTACAGTATATATACACAGTTATGTTATTTCTCACACAAGTCCCACTACAGTATCATGCTTACCGTTATAAAGGACAGACTATAATACAGTACTGTTAAAGCACACGTGCTGGCCGAACATACAAAAATATTGCAAATTCAATCATTTTGATTGTGCACCATGGCAGGTAATTAAACATATCACGTGCACTTGTTCATATGACCGGATTTATCCATCATCAGTCCTCTTTCTAACCTTGAGCTCTTTTACGGTTCGATGTTGAGAGAGCGACTGACTATCATAAAACCACAAGCAATTCCCGGCATTTATGACCAGAAACAAAACACCAATCAGCTTCAGGATGTAAAATACACACACACACACACACACACACTTTAAAACACCTTCTCAGTTAAAAAGAAGGGGGAAAATGCTTTTTCAAATAGACTGACTCGTGAAAAAATAATTAAATGTTTTTCTCCGTATCGACCTGGAAAAAGGCTGTAGACTTCACACTGCCTAAAATATCTTCTGCAGTCCATCAGTGTTGTCAGACACATCAGACACGTGCGAATAACAAATTTGGCGAAGAGTTTAACAACAGTTTATTCATCACTAGGTGAGATAAGCAAGAAAACACACTCCCTGAGGAGCATCACTAATTTAAAAGAAGGTGTTTATAAGAAAACACCAGAACACCTACATACAACAACATTATTTTAATTAACCATGAACACTACTAACCTTCACCCCCACAACCTGGGAAACGGATCGCTCCACATTCTCTTCATTTGTTTGATAAAGACATACTTATGCTTTTTGTCCCTTTATGGTGATATGGACATAATGTACATCTTGTAAATTCTGTTACAAGATTTATATTACCTATATATATCACCAATATATTATTCATTTTAAAACCTTTGTTTTTGTGCAATTTCTCTCTTTTACTATTGCAGGAAAATTCTTATATCTTTCTATCTTCTTCTTCTCTCTTATCTTTCCTTCTAGGCCACAAACAGACGTTTAAGCATTTTACTGCATATCACACTGTGTATGCTTTAAATTTGAAATCTGAAATATAAACAAACAAGAACACAAATGAAGTAATTTAATATTAAGTGTTCCAGAATATGTTATCTAACTGTGCTTAAACTCCACAGTTTAAGTCCTGTCTTTATCCTTTAGTTTTGTAACTAAGGGCGTTTTCACATCAGGTCTCTGGGATCGTTTCTAAGAACACTTGACCCCAAAATCTGGTTTATTTTGATCAGTCAGAACACAAACATTCTGCACTCAGGACCGGGCCCATATCCGCTTGAAGAGGTGGTCTCCAGAATGATGCAGTGTACTCGGGCATGGATCGAATTAGATATGAAAGCCAATCGTATCTGAGAACAGAAGTCATCAATGTCGAATGTCTTGACCAAAATCTCAGTGTGCTTATAGCACGTGCGAAGTTCAGGTATACTGCCACCTGCTGTATCGGAGAGTGTAAATCTGCTAGTGTACCCGAGAACGGAGAGCAAAAAAAATGTGAAGACTGTTCAGTGGGAGATCAGTCGTACCTAATGTGAAAAGTATAGATGAGACCCTGTTCTTTCAACCAATCATAACGGAGAAGGTATGATTCCTTAACCTCACACATTCTGGCTAACACAAGCTTGCTTACTTATACATACATTTAGCTTAGTTTGACACTAAGAAAACACACCGACTTCAGTTCCCCCATCATGCTATAGACCTATGCTATAAAACAAAGGTTATTCTACTTGGACCTACATGTTAAAAATATCTTTGTCCACTTGAAAATACAAAACGCCCTGTTAATCTCTAATCAACAGGGGGCCAATCAGAAGCTTAGACAAAACGTCATCAACGGTTGCACTTTGTAGAAGTCCGACCGGGTCTCGTCCAAAATTGCGGGTTCTGTGTTTTCGGAGCTTTGTATGTAGCAACAGCGAGCTTCGTAGTACATTCAGGCACCTCTGTTTTTAAGTGTAACCACATGCAGGTAAAAAGTTGAGTAAGCAACATTAACACAGTCACTAGTTTACTGAACGCAAGTTCACTATTACACAAAATATCCTCTTAAACAAAGTTGACGTCAATTCAAGGAGACTAGCACACAGACAATGACATCATTGGCACACAAGGTGACGTTACAACAAGCCAAAGTCTCCATTTCACCTGTCCACACAACACCACTGAGTTCTTCACTTTCAACAGAGTTTTCTAAGAGCTCCGTTTTTAACAACCAAAACTGTTTGCATGTAGACAAAAGGCCAAAACCGCAGATAAAAATCTCCGTTTTTAAAAATACCTGGCTACATGTGGACATGGTCATAGACAAGACTGAATTCTTCTAATTCAAGATGAATTTAGTAACCAAAGCAGGATTGAGCAGGAACTCGCGCAATTGTTACTTCAATTATTTTGTATTTGTTATTCAGTTTGTTTTCTTATTTTCCTTACTTACACTTCTGTTTTGTTTTTCCCCCAGTATGTCTCTTTAGAATTTTTTTCCTTCTGTGTCCCTTTAGGGGCTATGTACTAATCAGTATGGATACGCTAATGCCTGATAGCATCAGCTCATCTGGGCTGCAGTCGTGAACCCTGGGTCTAAGGATTAAAGATTCTGGACCCTGATCAAGTTTATAATTAGCCGAGATGCTCTTTTGGGATGAACAGTGCGTGCTGAATCACCGTTCTCGCCGTCAGCATCCGCTTTATAGTTATTTGCAAGCTAACTGCCTGGTTTGCCAAGAAACGAGTCAGATGCATGCTTTTAATTTTTAAAAAAGAAAATGAAGTAAAACAGTATGATTGAGTAAGCAGCTGCGACAATTATCAACTCATTTCACACACGTGAACTAGTGACATTTATTTTATTTTTTTTAAATGAAGTCACCACATGCCTCCATTGTCAAATTGTTTTTTGAAATCTTTTAAATGCCATCGCCTGGAAATTATACATCAATTAAACATTTTGATACGATTTGACTGATTTGCAAGGGGGCCTCGAATTATGAATCACAATGAAGGTTTGATTTAAAAAAATGACGACAGTTAATATTCCCCTTCAGTAAAACACGGAGTTGTAAACGCACAGCTGTGTTTTCCGCTTTTAATAACGCTTGAGTTGCTACTTTTATCTGATTTTAGACTTTCTCTCACCAGGCCAAAGGCCCAATCCACCCACCAGCAATTAATGAGAGTCAGCAATAGCTGCGTGGGCAATATCCAAGCGTCCGTCCGTCGTCTTTCATCCTCTAAGCTACGCTATTAACTCTGGAGTAAATACCAGAGGAGGCTGTTATACTGCTTCAGCGATTCCTGGTGCAACTACACACGGTGTATGTATATGGTAAATATTGTACTTTAAACACATTTCCCTTGTGGAGAATCAAAAAGTTCATATACATGGGTCCTCGGAATCTGGTCCTGAAGAGGTGGTTAAGTACAAAACTTTTCACTCACGCTAAAATGGAAAGGTTACACACCTACATTTAACAAATCCATGCAGGAAAAAGTAGAATTTTCCAAAAACTGGGTAAATTTGCTGATGTTCTAAGCAACATTTCTGTTACTCACATGAGCAGCATGGACTCTGAGCACATAAAGGCAAATGGTTATTTTAGTTTAAGTGCTCTACAACTGAAACCCTAGAACACCTGCCACTTAATAAATTCTCAACGTGCATTTACTGATTCCCTCACACATACAGTACATTTTTTTAAACAAATAAAAGCTTTTAAGAAGATTTAAAAATTCTATGTAAAAAAAAAAAGATTTAATCTTTGTTTAGGGAGAAACAAACTGGAAGATTTGCGAGAACACCATCAATGTAAAAAGTTTTCTCAGTATGATCAGACTGCCTGCTTAAAGTCTAAAACGGGGGCCTCCAAGGAACTCCTTTAATGACCCAAACATGTGGAAATGTCTTGGAGCGAGGTCAGGACCGTATGGGGGATGTGGCGATAACTCTCAGACGAGTTCCTGTAATGTGCAAGCGGTGTTGTTGAATGATTAAGTGTACAGTTCACACAGACAGATGCGTCTCTTCTGCAAAACGTAATTCGTCAATTTTCAAGGTGTTCCACTCACTCAGTGTTAACGATGTTTACGACTGCAGTGGACTCCGTGCCACCTCGGCCGCGATCGTCATTTACAGGTGTACGGCCTGCTTTAAAATGCTTGTTTTACTGCAACTAAGAGTCTCATCATCATACTGTGGCTAATGTCTTCTGTAAATATCAATCTCTTTTATGGCTTTATTCAGGAAAATTAAGAAATTTCATCACAAGTCCCAGTTTGACTTAAACAACCCTCATAGTAAATATGTCTTTAATTAGTAATAAATCCTTCTTTTACTCATTATTATTATTATCATTCATTCCTTCTCTATAGCACTTATCCTCTTCCAGGAGACTTCGGAAACCAGGTGGGGTACACCCTGGACAGGGTGCCAATCCATTGCAGGGCACACACACACACACACACACACACACACACACTACATGCACTACTCTAGGAAATCAGCCTCCTCTGCATGTCTTTGGATTGTAGAAGGAAACCAGTGTATCTGGAGGAAACCTAGTGAACTAGGGGGAGAACAACGGCAGGTGCGAGCCGAGGCCACAGTGATAACCACTACGCCAGTGTGCCACTTTTATTATCATTCATTTCTTTTTTCACTCAGTATGATGTCAGATATGAAGTCAGTGTCAAATTAGAAAAAAAGAGCTCAAACATGAGTTTTCTAATCTAAAATAAATGTCCTACAAAATACTGACAGTATTTTTACTCTTCTCCTAAAGCAGTGTCTGTTTGAAATGCTCTTGTGTCGTCGCTTTCATTCTAAAGCTACCATTTGTTTCCTGAGAGGTTCACGTGAGGACTGCTTCCAGCATCCCAAAAAGAACCAGGAACACTTTTTAGAGACTGATCCCATCTTGCATAGATTTAGCATTATAAGATTTTAGTTTGAGAAGCTGAAAGGAGAAAACTATACATCAAAGCCTCGCCGTCATTTCCAGCTCCTTATTGTATTGGAGGAATTTTCTGACAGCGGCTGTTTGATGTGCTTTTTTTCAAATCCATTTTGAGCTCCTCTTAAGCGTCTCCCCCGTGTTCCCCCTGCCTGCCGAGCTACAGGATAAATTAAATCTGAATGCTGAGCTAAAGTCAGGCCTGTGTTTTTAGCATCCTGCTGCTTGGTAGTAAGTGGGGCAGATGCTCAACGTCAGGGTTTGTAGATCAGTGGGTTATTGGGGTGAGTCATGCACGGACAGAACACCTCGTTCGGAGATTTTGAGATTTTTCACCAGCTGCCATGCTCACTACACCACTAACACTGGAACACCAGCAGAGAGGTTACTGTATGACAAAAATATCATATCATGATTCTTGAAGGCATATCCACACATTTTTTTAATATGTATCATCATGTAGGTTTGCCGGCTACCAGCAAGTGGGGAGTGTTGTTTAAGATGCTGTTTAGTAGTGAAAATAAATGAACTGTAGTATTTTATATATTAAATAAATATTTAATTAATTACAATTACTTAATTACTTAACCCTCCTATCATCTTTGGGGTCAATTTGACCCCATTTAATGTTTAAAGTTTTAAAATAAATTACAGATTTTTTTTTTCATATTCAGTTACTATTATACATAAACTTGGGTAACAATTTTAATTATGATAATTTTCTGGAGGTTGAAATTGCTGGGGTCAAATTAAATCAAGGATAAAAAGATGTTAGTAAATTTGAAGGTAACAGGAGGGTTAAAAGAAAAATCATAATACTCATGGTCCCTATAATGCCATAGCCAACTGTTTCAAGGAGCCCAAAAAAGAGTGTGTGTGCGCGTGTCTGTGATAGGTTGGCAATCCATCCAGGGTCTTCTCTGCCTTGTGCATAATCAGTAGAAATTGGAGGGATTGATGGATGAATGGTTGAATGCATGTATGAAGTGTCAAATAGATGAATGTATGGATGGACTGATGGTTGAATAAATTAATGAATGGATCTGTGGATACAGTATACTTCTGAATCGAAGCATAGTTGAATGTAGTAATGGATGGATGGATAGATGGTCGGGATGTTGAAGAGATAGATAGATAGATAGATTAATGAATGGATTGCTGAATAGAGGGATGGTTGAATGGAGTGATGGATAAATGGATAAATGGAAAGTACAGTAGATTACTGAAATAATTTTACACTGCTTAGTATGTTAGTTCTTTTGTGATTTAGAAGAAAACAAATTAAACTGAGGCGGAAATGCTGATCTAATGCTTCGCAATAAAAACTTAAGATTTATGTAAAGTTTAGACGAGCTTCTCCTACAAAATCAGCAGATTACAGGGTCATGAGGAGGTAAGCGTTGCACTGCGTGGGGAATTTACACACCTCTGTAATGGAAGAGAGTTTTCCTTGGAGGCAGAAAAATAAGTAGAAATTGTGTATTTCCCCAAAGGACCCATGCTCGTTTTTTAGGTCATTACTCAGAGTGTGACCTGTTTTTCTAGGAAACCGCTGTCCTTACAAAGAAAGGTCCTGGGCGTTTGCTCGAACCTGCAGGGATCCCTGAGCTCATGATGGGATAATCATGTAAAATTTAACATTCTTAACAAGAGACTTGTTGAACTTGAACTTGAAGTTGTTGTGAAAAAAAGAAAAGAAAATACAGCTGGTCTGATTCTTTAATTTTTGTTGTTGTTGTTGTTGTTGTTTGTGTTGTTGTTGTTGTTCTTCTTCTTCTACATTGGGAATATGTACAGTATTATTATGGAGTTCATGCCATGAAGGTTCACACAATGATATGCAATTAACAATGATTCAGGAAAATACCTATATACTGTATATGTATGTATTGATACTCATTGTATATTTTTTTTCATATTCTGCTTTTAATTCTATGTTTGATATATTAGTTTTTTCATACCTATATTTATTTTTTGATTTTATTAAATTGTATGCTTCTTTATTTATTTTTTTATTTTTTACTTTTTTACTTTTTTAGTAGCATTCATTGGGGTACAGCAAATAAATTATATTTTTTATAAAGTCTGGTTTCCCCAATTAATTTTTTATCATTTGTGGTTATTCGGGTTTTTTTCTTCATCATCATCATCATCATCATCATCTTCTTCTTCTTCTGCTTCTTCTTCTTCTTCTTCTTCACCTTACCATCATTATTTTCAGTAACATACTGTAACAGGGTGCTTTTTCATTCAAAAGAAAGAAATGAGAGAAATCTGTGATGAACTGACTTCTAACCTAAGGATGAACTTGTTTCATGGACACTGCACAACAGAGGTTTTGATGTAAATAGAATAAAAGAAGCAATTTCCAACATTCGTGTTCAACATTAAACATAAATATTAATGTTAAAGGATAAAAAAGTGTTTATTAAGCAATAAGAAATAATTGTTCTTTGATTGAGCACTGTCGCCTTGCACCTCCAGGGTCCGGGTTCGATTCCCGGCCAGGTTCGATTCCCGTCTCTGTG
>JAOVVB010000001.1:24187629-24198602 GCA_028570985.1 Heterobranchus longifilis
TGCAGGTGTTTGTTTACATTGAGACAGTAGCGCATTAGTAGATTATTTTACAGTAGATTATTAAATCCCACACATAATTGTTCATAACATCACTTTTACTCAACATTTAGATTTCACTTATGGTGCAGATTAAACTTCAGACAGAGATCTAAATGCTGCTAAAGTTTCATTACATTCTGTCCAATTTATAGCCAAAAGCTTTCTTTTATTTATATAGATTAAGTGATTTATAAATACAGTATAATGATGATTAGTGAAGTAGTGGTTAGAAACCTAGAGCAATTCAAATTGAGCCTTAAATTGTCATATTTTAGCACAGTTTAGTTAACGGTGTACAATTAATGTTTATTAATAATAAATTTCAGTTTTATTGTAAAACTATAACCTTTTTTTTATAAGGTTATCTTAATCACTTTTGCATGACTTAACAAAACGTTTGTGAGATCTTTCTATATTTTTTTCTACATGTTTTTTTCATCACTGTATTTTTTTTTTTCTTTTCATATCTCTTTAGAGCCTTGGTAGTTTTTGGCCAATATTCTACCCCTTAAATGTAAAATTAAACAAAGTAAGAATAACTCATGTTAGAGATTCTGATTAGTCAGAAATTGTTGATTACATTTCTACAACAGCAGTTTATATTAATGTGACCGCTAATAAATTAGTGTTTCCATATTTACGACTGATTTACAGAAATCTGTTTTGCTTTCACACTACAGACTCGGGCCCAGACTCGAGTACGCTTGAAAAGGTGGTTTTGGGCATGGTACTGGAACACCAATCTAGATAGTTTTTTAGAAAGTAACGTCATCTACGCTGTCTGTCTCCTCCTAAATCTCCTTTAACACGCAGCATGCGCCGACCGCCTGACCTACATAACCATGGCTGATAAACCTGGAAGGCAAGATCGTTCCTCTTGACATTCTTTTCTCTGAAATATCAATAATATTAGGCACAACAGTCTTCTCTTTCTGTTTAAGAGTGGCTTGCAAACCAACCAGGTGAATACTGCCATCTGCTGTATCGGAGAGTATCGGAGAGTGTAAATATGCACGTGTTCTCGAGTCCAGACAATAATAATAATTATTATAATTATTATTATTATTATTATTATTATGTGAACGACTGGGGAGAGGGCATGGTACAAATCAATCGTGTCTAGTGTGTAAGCAGCCTTAGTCCTTTACCAGATAAGGGCTTGGATATGGTGAAGTGTTCTGTAATGATGCAGACAATTGGATTGTTCTGTGAATCTCACAGTAAGGTTTTGCTTTTGCTTTTGCTTTTGGTGTTGTTGTTTTTTGTTGTAGGTTTTTTTTTAATCACAGTGCTGCTCCGAGTCCATTTTCTCCAGCGTGCTAATTGATGTTTGTAGATTGTCTCCCCTGTTTCTTCTGCCGTTGTATTTCTGTTTGTTTGTCATGTGTATTTGCTAAGTCTTGCATTTACCTACTGCTGTTCTGAGACTCATTATCTTCTCTTTGTTGTCTTATCTTGCTGTATTTCCTACTTACAGTTTTATAGGTTTTTTTTGCCAGTTTTGGCCCCTGTTGCACTCAAATTAAAGATCTATCTTTACTAACTCTGATAAGCTTTTAATGCCGTTGTTTCCCATTAGTTGATAGTGCACAGTTCTTCCAAATGTAAAAATAAATAAATAAATAAATAAATTTTTGTAAAGCATCAAGAAACTTTTTGGATTCCAAATGAGAAAAACAAAGAGGTGACAAATTGTACAGATCCCTGACATGTTGATTAAGACACATTTCATTGCAGATTTTGTAACATTGGAAGGTAACTTAAATTTTGAGTAACTCAGTCTGTGAGTGTTTTGCAAGACAAGAAAATTTTTGAATAAATTTTAACTTGATAAACGAGCGCAGTCTTGATATACAATTGATATACACAATCACAACTGAGCCAATGGTTCCTCTCTCTCTCTCTCGCTCTTGTGCTGTGGGATTGTGGGTAATCATCATGCTCAGTCTCAGTGCACATGTATCACTTATTTAGTCACTTGTATAGTCAACATCCGTGCGAATGTGTACTGTTTATTATAATATTGTGACCACGTGTTTGTGCAAGCAGGTAATGCTTTTTTATTATTATTTTGTGTCCAAGTGTAGTGACTGTTCTTGAATAACTGTACTGCAACAATGACCTCTGTGAAGAAAAAGTTAAAAAGGCTGTAGCAGTGCGGAAGATCAATCTGTTTAATGACAATGCAACGTCACATTTCCGTGAAATCCTCAAAAGGAGGCAAAGGCAAGTGACATTACAAAGGTTCATTGTTAAAGTCACACAAACAAAAGAAAATTCTAGTAACCAGTAAGCAGTAACTGTTTGCGAGTGTGTGTGTGTGTGTGTGTGTGTGTGTGTAGTATTTTTCCATTATTTCTTATGGGGGAAATCCGCTTTGATATACAAGTGCTTTGATATACACTCAAGCATCTGGAATTATGCTCACAATCCAAGATTTAATTGTAATTTTAAAAAATCAGCAAAGACGAGCAACTCGTTTCATCACCAATTTTATCCGCATTACAGATAATAATCTCTTACACAAGCTAAGCTAAGTGAGTTAGCTGATTCTAGCTGGGAATGATTGTCATTGTAGTGTATGATGCATGAGGTGCTTATTTTTTAAATCAGAACCAAAGGCAGTAAGTCTAAAATCACCTTAAAGCTTGCCACCACCACTACCCCCACCCGCCCCTCACACCTTTATGCACATCCACTTTTTTTTTTTTTTTTTAGTTTGGGATCGTTTACTCGACCGTGTGCAGAGTGCTGTCATTTCACACCTTGTTATGATTCCATTTGAAGGGGGAAAACGCACTGCATTTTAGAGCCCTTTCATGAAATTTCAAAGAACTTTCAATCAATATCTCTGTCCAACAGGCTCTCAGATAAAAAAAATATAGAGTTTTCTCTTATTTTATTTTATTTTTTTTATCATACAGCTGGAAAAAAAGAACGAAATTGCTTTCAAAGAAAATGACCGAAATAAACACAAGGGTTGCCGCTTTTATTCTTCTCTTTGGTCCAGATAGTCATTCGCTTTTCCATTCACAAACACAATTGCACACGTCTTCAGCGGCCGTAAGATAAATGATTCATCCAGGCGTGACCACGGCGGCGGGAATGCTGTCTGGAATACAATAAACAAAATAAAATATACAATATACAATATTCGTGAGTGGTGAAGGAGAGAGGGATATGACGGGTTTCTTACGAAGTAGATTACAGCGCTGTCCGTCCTCCGTGCACTGGCTTCATGTTGATAACTCTAATGTTCAGATCACATGGATCCATGTGTCAATTTTGAATTTTACACAGGTTGATCTGAAAACTCTATACAGCACATACTGAAATCATATTATCTTATGGATCAGAAATGTACTGTATAGTATTATGTAGAAGTCTTGAGGTTCACACCCCTTCTATAGAGTAACCAAGTCCACTTTGTCCATCCATATCTATATCTACAGCTCTGGAAAAGAAATTAGAGACCACTGCAATTTACTACAAAAAACTTCTGGAGTTTTTTTGCACAAAGAGTGGTATAAAGTTACCCAACAGCAATGTGAAGGACTGGTGGGGAGCCAAAACTCATGGAAGCTGTAACTGCAAATCGGGGTTATTTCACCAAATACTGATTTCTTAACGTTATCTAGCCAAAGCATTATCACAATTTGTTTACAAACACATTTGTTTGCATGATCGTGAGTTATTTTGACGTGTTGTGATGAGGTCATTTCATAACAATAGTTATATTTTGAATTTAGGAGAAATATTGCCAGCAGTTCACAAAACATGAAAGAAACTGTTCATCTCACCAATATTTTTTTTTTCATTGCTGTAGCTTTGTATCTATATTTCTACCAATAACATAGAGTAGAAGAAGTCTTCAGTGTCAGATATACTGTATAACTGTACCTCTCTTTATAATGCACTCATTATAATTCTCACCTCTTTATAATGCACTCATTGAAATACTTGGAAGTCTTTGCCCATTAAGGGTAATAAATATTTAAATAAAATTTAAAAAACAGATAAAGTTAAAGACAAATTAATTTTCTATAAAATGTGTAAATATTTTTTTCTTGAGGTACTGATACTATAACTTGCGACCTATTATGCAAAATACTTTACTTTTTGTCAGCCTGCATAAACACAATCAAGAGAAAATAAAAACTTTTTTGTTTTAGTCCTTTTGTTTTGTATTTGCAGGGGCTTAATCAAACAAGTCAGACCCCCCCCCCCCCCCCCCCCCCCCCCCCCAACCCCCCTCATGTGACATCACATACGACGATCCCCATCTATCAGAAAATTAAGTTATTCTTACGTCTATACGGAATGGTGTGGAAAGGTAGCTCTGTAAACCTACTACTTAGGGAATAAATGGCTTTGCTTTCCGTACTCTCTAAATAATGGCTAATCTCACCCCCAGAGGTTGATTGACAGGTGACCTTTCAATGACATACAGTTATTGTGTAAGTGTGTTCTCATTATATTTCAGCCTAACACAGGACAGTTGGCTGTGCGACTCCATTATTGGTATAAGTGTGTATTATTAGGTGCTTTACTAGCGCTAGCAGTTTGATAGCATGCTTTGTGATATTCTATTCAACAAGAATGTTCAGTTATTGAATAAAATATCGCAAAAAAGAGAGAGAGATCGTTGTGTTAAATCCTGAACAAAAGTGTCGGGAAAACCGGTTTCTGGCAGCGTAATAATAATAATAAGAGGAAAAAGATGAAAATGAGAATTTTAAATGTAGCAGATTGTACCAGATTTTTTTTTTTTTTTTTTTAATGTGAAGTGGTGATTTGCAGGTGGTCCATAGACTTCATAAATGTTTTGTACCTCTTCATAATGGATCATGG
Organism: Heterobranchus longifilis; assembly: GCA_028570985.1. Taxonomy (NCBI): domain Eukaryota; kingdom Metazoa; phylum Chordata; class Actinopteri; order Siluriformes; family Clariidae; genus Heterobranchus; species Heterobranchus longifilis. The sequence goes on from JAOVVB010000001.1 coordinate 24,192,520, forward strand.
AGTCCAAAAACATGTTGTATGCCCTGTTTATTGTTGCTGTGGACAGCTTTGAACTGGAACGATCATTAAAACCTCCTATACCGGGGTCGAGCAAGGTCACTAAAATAGCTACATCCAGGCACACACTAAACTACTAACTAGCATGCTCTAATAGATACTAAATCCACAGCTAAATCCCACCTGCACACTAAACTACTATATAGTACACTAATAGATATTAAATCTATGACTAAATCCCAATTTGCACACTAAACTACTAAATAGATACTAAATCCACAGTTAAATGTCACCCTGCGCACTAAACTACTAAATAGTATGCTCTAAAATATAGCACACTGTGTATGTTGAGGTTTCTTACAGAAGTGCACGCCATGGTTAGAGCTTCAGTACTGACTGGTATATAAAACACAGAGCTTCCGGTCACTGGTATGGTGAGACTTAATAAGTCTTAACAAACCATGAAATTTCAGAGGAACCTCGAAGATGCATTGCTATGTACGTTCATAGATGGCATATGATGGTTCATCATGAGTTTGTTAGAGTCCATAGTGCTAGCATAGACGATGTGTATTACTAATTTGTTCTTTGGTGCATAAGAATGAGTCACTGCTTCAACTCTGTTTTAGGCTTCATGAGCGAAACATGGAGCAGGCCAGCACTGGAGGGTTTTACGGATTTAATGTAAATGTTTATTTATCTTCATTAATATTCAATCACATAATCATTAAGCACTGGTCACTCTTTATTGCTCAAGAGGAGACATATTTAATAATCTTTTATGTTGCTGTCTTTCACACGTCTGTGCTTCCTTTGTATAATAATGCATACACACATTTAGGGGATGGAGGAAGAGAGACATGAGTGATGGCCCTGACAAAGCGGAGCTCCCTAATGGCCGCCTAATGTTTTTCCAGCTAACGCATCGCTTCAGGCTTTCTGATATGTGTGTGCGCTTGTGTGTGTGTGTGTGTGTGAGAGAGAGAGAGAGGCTATCCAAAGAGCAGTAAGGGGGTGGAATAGAGTACGTGCCATTAAAATTTGATTTGTCGGATAAGTGATGTGGCTTTTCCGCTCCTGCGTTCATGCGGACCACCAGCTCCTCTGATTTGATTCCCAATGCAAATTGATTTTAATGTCTGCGTCCGCTGCCTGTGTGTCTGCGTTTTTATTTTTATTTACTCATTTATTTTTTTCTCTCTCTCTCTCTCTCTCTCTCTCTCTCTCTCTTCTCTCGACTGAAGCCTGAAGTGAAGCAAGATCAAGAGAATAAATGCATCAGAGAGGAGGGTAAGCGTGTACCACAAAGCAGACATTGATGTGTTATTGGATGCACAGGAATAAAAGCTCCAAGTGCGTCAAATAACCGGGAACAAAACACGCTATAACAATCCGGACTGATCTACTAAATTGTTGACTGTCTACATGATTTTGGTTTTTTATGATGCTGTGAAACGCAAGTGGAGTGTTAACTGCTCAGTCTGGTCTCATAATATTAGCATAATTTAGAACGTCAGATTGTTTGTCCTTCGGTTTGGTGCTAAATATTTCATTTTTCTCCTGATTCTGTTTAATATTTTCTCATTAGGCTGGTTTTTGGAAATAATAGAAGAAGGAAAAGCAAAACATCACCTCCTCCTCGTCACCTTCTGGGGTGTACTGGGGTGCCACTGCTCCCCTGTGGTTCCGATGTCCCCAAAACATTGTATTTCCAGACCTTTATATTTGCCAGAGCTCTTTGTTTCCATGTCCCAAAAATACCGGGGTCCAATGTTTTATTGTTCCTTTTTTTTTCCAGGAAACAGTCCCAATTTTGAAGATCTTCATGGCCTTATGATCCTTGAACTGTATGTTTTCAGTGTCCTTTCACCCCTGAACCAAACATTTTCTCCCTAAGGCTCTCGATTTCCAAGACATTACGTTCACAGGGTTTTATATTCCAAGGGTGCTATGATCGAGGTCGTGTGTACCAGTGGCATTATATTTCTGGGAGGTAATGTCTACTTCTGACAAATTTCTAGAAGGCTGTCCCTATTTCCCAGAACTCTTCTGAGGGAAATGTGCTTTCAGCACTCCATATTTCCTTGTTCCCAGATCCATACAGCCATATGATCCTTGATGTCCATGATGTCAGTGTCCAGGGTCCCCGGGTTGTATGTTCCAAGCGTTTGGAAACATAAAACCCTGAAAACACAGAAATTTGGAATCGTATGGCTTTATAAACCCTAACCTGTTTCATATACAGTATATACTGTATTGTTAAGAATCATACTGTATACTGTAGCTCTGGATCCCTATGACATCAGGGCAAATAAGCCCAGAAAACACAGGACTCTAGGATCATAGGGACCTGCCAACAGCAGGACTTACAATAAGAAGAACACATTGTAAACAGGATTTCATGTGACTATAGGATTCTGGAAGTGTACTAACCTGTATTGAAGACTCAATGTTTCTACAGCCCTAAGATCTGGATGATCCTTTCTCCCAGATCTCTGTGGTTCCTAGGATTCTACATTTCCAGAACCTTATTATCTCTGGGCTCTATGATCTTTAATTAAAATGTTCCAGGAAAAAAAAAAATGTTTTGATCCCAGAATAAGTATCTGGAGCCAAATGTTCCTAACATCCTCTGCATCCAGGGCACTATGTTTTCCATATTGCTAGGGCTCTACGTGTGCTCCTTATATGTTTCTAGGAACTATCCTTTTGATCACCCATGTTCCCCAAGCCCTGTGATCTCATATATTAACAGAGACAATGTTCATACAGTAAGTCCATCTGTTTCCACAGTAATTTAATCTAAAAACCATTTATTAGTTCTATTACCAGTGTCTATATCTTCCAAGAAGGCATCTGTATGATCTCCTAGATAATCTTTATCATTCCCAGAGATTTGTATTGCGTAGTTTTTTTTTTTCCTCCAAGTGTTTCTGAGATCCACACACTCTACTGCCCCACAGATCTAAATTTGCTGCTTAAAAGTTTCCTAGGAAAGAGCTTAATGCTTTTAAGGCCATGTGATTTCAAAAATAAAAATTATTTCCAGAATCCAGTGTCCCAGGGCTCCATGTTTGTTTCTTAAACTTTTCTAGGACACGTCTCTATGTTCTGAAACATTTAGACATCTAGTCCTCTACTTCCCATATTTTGCTAAATGTCTATACTTGTACGTATATTTCCAGAGGCTAATGTTCCCTTCGCTTTGAGGTTGTTGTTTTTTTGGTGTGTGTTCCCAGGGGTCTAAAGATGTAAGAATATTATATTTTCTTGGTTAAAAAAGTTTTGTTTTCAATTACATTAAATTTAAACACACACTTTTATTGGTATTTAGGTTTGGTGACCCTGTGACTACAAATATGGGAACCTTTATGCACAGTACTGATGGAACAAGGAGCCAAAACAACGTGGATATAGCAGAGGCTGTTCATCCTGACATGCCTGGCTGGAGGCAGGAGGGTAAATACTAAAACTCATTCTGTCTGAATCTCTGTAACTCTCTTGAGATGGCGCATGTTTGCAGGAAGCACATGGCCTTTAATCAGCCAGTGTGTGTGTGTGTGTGTGTGTGTGTATGTGTGTGTGCAGATCTTCTACTATTTATAGTCTTTTGTCTAGCTGCCTTGTTCTTCTCTGCTCTCTTATACATTTCGAAAAAGGGGTCAAACTCCTTCGGTCATGCTTCGTGACATACAAATAGTCACACTCGACTCCACTTTCCTTCTCGGAAGAAATCCAAATAATGTGAATTAAAATGAAAAGCGCATCTGTTGTGGAGTGTGCTGTGTGCTGTCTCTCCGGGGAGAGAAAGCTGGCCTTTTCTATGACTCAGAAGGTCTGTGTAGACTGCAAACACACACACATACACACACACACACACACACAAACAGCTTTTTCAATGCTTGTGAAAAGATGTCTAAAAAGTCAAGAACAAGGATACAAAGTTTAAAAGACTGCCTCTTTTTAAATCCAGCAACAAAACCAATTAACCCTGTGAAAATGTGTGAAAGTGAGAGCTTCGAGGTTTTAATTTGATTTGAAAGTCCTTTAAACAAACACATCAAAAACATTTCTCACTTGGACAGGAGGAGGAACGATTGGGAATAAAGCATCCCATTCGATTAACCTCATACAGGAAGACAGTGCCTATACTATGACTCACAAATTATACCTACTGTATGTTAGAAAAAGCCCCCTGCTCGAAAAAAAAATCTTCAAATTAGATTACATGATGTTAATTAATCGAAAGAAAAGAGAACAAATGATTTACTGTAACTGCTAACAAAGGGTCAAACAATTATTTTATGTACCAACCTCAGCAGCAGCGACCTCATTTCCCCTCTTGTCTGTTCCAACCACTCAGCATTCAGCATCAGCAGTTACGCATCACCAGCCTGATCATCTGCCATCATCTGCACCTGTTTCTCTCTGGTTCATGTCTTAAGTTAGATGTTATATTATGCTTGAATGATTTATGGGTCACTGTGTGGCTTAACAAACAAAACCATTCCTCTGAAACTTCTCATGTACAGGGACTGAAGTGAAGATGAGAGACTAAAGAAGTCCTTCAAAAACCCTGGAGAACTATTCCTGGAGTTGGATGGATGGATGGATGGATGGATATTTTTAAAAGGTGACTTCCTTCACTTGAGTTTGTGAAGATTAGATTCAGGCAATTTTTCACTCAGTTTGGATTAACGCGCTATAATCACCCAGAGAGTCAACTCAAATCCATCGATCAGGAATAAGCCGCTGTATTCGGGTAGACTCCTACAGAAACCCGGCCAGAGCATGAGGCGAATGCTGACAAGATGAAATCTCACACTATTCATCCAGAGTCCAGTGTCTACTGTTAAAACGTGTCATATTTCATACACTGCACGTTCAGTAAGTGAATGAAAGCGAAACGTTCATGCCTGGAGAGTATGAGGCAAATCAATAGACATCAATTTACTCTTAAACCTCAGAGGGAAAAAAAGAATGGAGCAGGTTCTAGTGTTCCCTTAGGTACCGACCAGAAATAGGCTTAGTCCTTTAATTCTAAACATTGTGTCGATACAGGAAAATAATCATCACCTAATCATAAACATTCATTTTCTCATCATCTTTTATTGAATAATATGCTTTTAAAAAGTGCATCTTGTCACTTTGTCACTGCTGAATTAGTTTTCCTGTTTTATCCAGCCACCATGCATACAGTACCAAACTAGAAAATGTGAGTGCAGCTAAAAATTTCACAGAACATTAATTGGTCAAACAAGCCCAGTTGGTACAGTGGGAGTCGCTCTGCCTATCTTACAGAACACCAGAGTTGGATTCCCTGGTGGGAAACCCCAAGGGAAGACAGTGCACTCTCAGTGCCAGACCTCAGAGCAGGTAAAATGAGAAGAGTTGCAGTAGAAGATGCAGGTTGAAAGGCTCTGGGAGGAAACATGACCATTTATCACATTTATTTTTCAGATTTGTTTCAGATGCAAGGTTTATGGCTAGCACAAGGCTAAGAATTGGGAAGGTTGACAGCTGGAAAACACAAATCTAGCCTAATGTTGACACAAAGTTCAAATGTGAGCATTAAGCTGATAAATGTCATGGTACAAACCTAGCATGAAACTTGTAACATACAGGGTGATTCACTCGAAAGAGACCCAAAATATTCTGTAATATCTCTTGCTAGTACAAAGCAATCTGAACGAACCAGCATACAATGTGTTCCTCAGTATAAGGAGCTTCAAACACAAAGTTGGACTGATAAGGTAGGCACCATATGGCCATCACGACGTACTTTTCCATCTGGATGGTGGTGTACAGTAATGAGCAGCACGTCTTCATAGTGCGAGCCTGTTGGTTCACCAATTCGTTTAAATGATGTCAGAAGGAATTTAGAAAGAAATACACTACTGCTCAAAAGTTTGGGATCACTTTCTAACTACAGTACATGGTCGTTCCTGATGTTTATTTCTTTCTATACTGTAAAACAATACTGAAGGCGTTTATCCTTCAAACAGTTGATATTGAGATGTATATCTGCTCCTTCTGCTCTGTAAAGCTTCATAACGCCTCTAATCTGAGGTGCTGGTTGTTAATTG
>JAOVVB010000001.1:24203174-24213305 GCA_028570985.1 Heterobranchus longifilis
TCAGACTGAAACACGACTGCCCCCTACAGGTAATGAAGGGCATTTTCACAGCTTGCCGCGCGCAGCCGCGGCAAGTCACGGGATCTCTTTTCTCGAAATGTGCATTTTTAATGGCGACATCTGTATATAAGGAGTCTCCAGTTTCAGAGATACAAGACAAATAACAAATAATTTATTGTATATATGGTATTGTCTTTTATATAGTCTTATTTGACATACAATAAATTACTTATTTGTCCTGTATCTCTGAAACTGGAGACTCCTTCTATAAATTTTAGATAAATATATCTATTTTGTTTATCAAAGAATACATTTTCTGAAATGTTGAAACCGCATTCCGCAGCCTGGCAGCACTTCAGCTAGATGGCCACAACGTGACACACACCCTGATTCCTGATGTAAATGCAAACCTCACGTTCAATTCATTGAGGAGGATTCCATCAGTGTTTGGCATATCTGAGTTTCGATAATTACGCAGTGCATTCATAAATGTCATGCAATATCAAATATTAATCCCATCTAAATAAAATCGGAGCAGCAGCCCCAGTAAAAATGAATGAATGCTCTCAGGTCTCTCCGTTTATTGAGAAAGCCCAGCATGAGGGCCCTGTGCAATGCGATTTGCTGGTTTATTAGTAGAGAGTGAATTCACTGGATGACTTATGGTCCAGCGGAGTGGTAGAGACAGCTCTCTCCACACTCGGCCTGTAGAAACTCGTCTCTGTGCTGACCCACTCACTTTCAATAACAACTTCCTCAGTTTAAAGGTTTTCTCTTTAGAGGGTTCAAGCTGCAGTCTCACAGAAAAACGAGCAAATCCCCAGGGTCTGAGTTTTATCCGAAATGTAGTCAATCAGTTAACACATGTTTGGTGTCTGAAGTTTGCTTTTTTAGTTTTACACTGCAGCTAATGTAGGAGAAGCTTCAAGCTAACAGTTTAGCAATAAAAGCCATGTAGTTAATCAGTGAGGATGTGCAATTTGCCATTATTCTAATCCAATAAGTAATAGTTTTTACTATTTATACACAGCATCTTTTGTAATCTCACTTAAAAACTATAAGCCATTCTGCCTACTTTGATAAGAAAGTGATTTGTTTTTTAAAATGATAACTACTGCTCTGTTTAGCTTTCTAACATCCATTTTTTTAACCATATGACTTGAATTCCAGGTTCTGATTGGTTAGAAGGTGTTAATTTTTTTGTCTAACAGCACTTCTGGCAGTAGAGCTGCAAAGCTTACATTTATACTGTAATAACATACTTGTACTAATATGTTATTGTTTCCATAGTAACAGCTCATTCATAGGGATGTGTAAGGCCAACACATGAGGAGAGATTTGTGAGTCTTCAGTGTCAGAGGTAAAGGTTTAAGTTGCGGTTTATTGAAAACATGACTTGTTTTTGATTAAATTAAATGTTACCTTTTATGCAAAATTCATGTTATAGTCATTTTGACATTGAGACGAGTCTCTAGGGTGTCCAATCAAATAAAAAAGTTTTTACATTTAACAGGTTTTACATTTTTGTATTAACTGGGGCTTAGACTTTTCCTCTGTCGTGAGCTTATATAAGAGGAGCCCTTCCCCAGGGCTGTTCTCTGGTGGGTGTGGCTAAGCCGTATCTCATTTACATAGACAATGAACAGGTGCATTTGAAGAAAGAATCAAACAACGAGTTGAAAAAAGTAATGAATTATCTGAGTGGTATTTCTGCTGCGGCATTGACAGACTTTTGGGAAAACTCTGAGACCTGTGTTAACTTGTTAAAGAAGTCGTAAAATATTAGACCTTTAAAGAAATAGAGAAAAATAATGACTGGTGAAGAAACAACTCCTTAATGATGCTATAATGTAACAAAGACCTGTTTCACAGACATTCTATAATATTACAGCATGTCTACAAAAAAAGACAGAAAGTATGATTTTTGACATTGGCTGTAGGATGGGAGGAATAAATGATTTCAATTCATGCTTTAATAGGAAAATCAATGCTTTAATAGGAAAACCTTGCATCATCAAGCCTTCCTGTCTTTGATTATTATCCTATAGACACATGACTCAAACAAGATTCTGTCATATCCTGACAATTTGCATGATACTTTTTACTGAAACATGTTATGGATGATCATGGCTGAAATTTGTGCTTCATTCTTGCCCCAATTATTGCTTTAACATCAGGACAATGTCATTGTTCCAGACAACACAAAACAAACCCTGCATGTTGCTTATTAATAACTGTTCAGCCAACAGTAATCTAATGCAATCTGCATCAATCAAGTCAATGGACAGATTGAACCTGAAAGCTCAGCAACAACATGTGCACTAATGAATACAATCGTGCCTGAGTGTTGGTCTTGCTTCAGTTCACTTATTGCGCCTAATGAAGGGTGTGATAATCACCAGATCGTTTCTCGCTCCATTGCTGAACTGGTACAATGCTGCTGTATTCACTTCCTGTAACTCAGAGCTTGTCTGAGTTACAGAAAGTGAGGCTAACACCATGTTGTGTATTGTGATTGCATATTCATGTCATTAACTATGTCTAGTTAAAGGGGAAACTGTCAGGTGTGGGATTTTATTATAGTTCTTGATTTTTGAAATAAGTAAATGTATGTATTACCATGTATTACCTGAAGTTATATCTAATGATAATTTACAGAAGGCAACATGTGATGATGGATCTAGATCCCTACAAACCCTCCATTTATAAGAACATGTAGCACTTGTAGAACCTCTTTTTGCTATTATTTTTTTGAGTTACTAGCAGATGTGGGCAAAAAGTACACAGGGTACCATTGGAAAATATTATTTGGGTAAAAGTATTTATTTTTAAATTTACTGAAGTATCAACTTGTATCAACTTTCAGTAGTCTTTAATTCATAGTAAAAGTCTGTGAATGTTCTGTTTCATTTATGTCTACAACTGTTTCAGTTTCTAATGATTACACGTTTCACGGATGGGAGTCAAGCCACGGGAATTAGTCATAATAGTCATCAGGTAATGATATTATCCCTTCAAAAACTACACACCACTTTGGTTATGTAATGCAATTCCATGCAAAAATGTAGTGAGGCAGAAAGTACAGATAATTTCTGTAGGTTGTAGTGGAGTAAAAGTAAAAAAGACTCCACTAAGAAAGCTAATCATGCAAAGTACAGATACATGAAACGTGTACTGAAGTACAGTAAGTATATATATATACTCAATTACTTTCCACCTTTGGTTACTAGCAGGTCATTCGTGGGGAATCAAACATGGCATTTTATTCTGTTACAGGAAATTAATCTGATCTGATCAAAAAACACTGATTAGAGATTCCAACTTATATGTTTACATGGAAACTTATCTGATTAGACATGAGTTTACATGTTTAAAGCATTTAATCATGGACATTGTACATTTTCACATTCGTGTACATTTGCACTAACCCATAACTTTCCATCTCACTTTTGCACATTGCAGATTATGGACATTCATGGACCATGGACATCTACACGCACATGCACATTTGCACACTTGGACATTTCCATTTATTTCCATATAAATTTATCTTTTTAAGATAAATCTATTTAAGCATTTCATTGCATATCGTTCTGTGTATGACTGTGTATGTGACAAATAAAATTTGAATTTGAATTTAATCTGAATATTAAATTTTACATATTCACTAAGTGGTTCTGTTCATTTTGAAGTGTTTAATCTGCTAGAAATGTAACATAAAACAAGGACAATTTTTCCCCAACTCTGAGGTTAGATGAGGCTTCCGATCTTTAGTTTAGATTGGTTGCAAGAATTCTTTTTGTGAAAATAGTGAACTAATTAGTGCTCCTTGCTCAACCACAGAACCAGAAGTCTAAAAGTAAAGGTGGGAGACAGTTGCTTGTTCTCATTGAGTTTATTGATAGGAACAAATACAAAATGTTATCTAAAATGTAATATATTTATTCCAACAAGAGAGAAAATATCAGACCTCTACATTTAAACAGAGTGTTTTGGTTTGTGCAGAGCTGTTTGCAAAAACCGGGCATTTAAGTGTCAAGGAAGGCAGGTATGTCTACAGCATCATGAAGAAAACCTGACTTATATCAGAAATATTTATGAATTTCACTCACTGCATGTTTTTGTTGTAGCATAATATTATGCTATTGCCAAAGCACTAGTTTGATGTAATTATTACTGTAATTTCATGATTATAATTATATTTACACTTGATGTTAGATAATGACAATTAATTTAATGAGTTCAGCGCAATTAAAATGATTATGATTTAATTCACTTTTTGTTACTCGTTATGATTGAAGAGTCTCAAAGCCCCAAAGCACGATAAGTCATCAAAATATCAATTAAAATGTCTGATATCAAAATAAATTTCTGATAATGTTTTAAAAATCTTTGTTAACTACAGAAACACAATGAGCTGTTGTTTAGTGATTTCCATGCCTAAAGCGGATGCTTCGAGGTGACTTATCCATCCCTTCTGGACTGAACAAGATTTGGGTGGAGTTATCACTTAAAAAAAAACATCGATAAAAAAACGTAAATCTTCAAAGAATCACTCTAAAACTTTTTGTGATATCGTATGTGCCGTAGTCTGCAACAACCGGCGCTTACAAGCTTACGAGCTCTACCTCGATGGTTATTACAATTCAAAGTCCGTTCTCTCTCACCTAAGCTTAAAGAGAACAAAGTTAGACGAATGCAACTGCCTAATTCAGCAGGTTTAAATTCATCCCAGACATCAGCCGTCGTGTTTCCAGCAGCAGGCCGCTAAGCCCACTCGCTTTGTGCACTTCAAAGACGCTAAGACTAGGCTTTGAGTCCGTGAGTAAAACAAAGGAGCTTTACTGCTTTCGCCTCTCCGGTTTAGACAGAGGACGGAAAAAAAGAGCCTCTATATTAAATTAAAGCTGAAGGAATATCACATTAAAAAAGGATGAAGAGAGGCTAGTGTGCATAGTTTTAAAACTTTCTTCTAGTACTTTCTGCACTTTGGAACGATTGAGGAAATGGGACAATATTCAGTCAGCATATAGGTCTTAATTTGTATTAATTTTATTTCATTTTTATCAGAACCAAAAGGATCCTCAAAAATAAAAATTATTAATGAACATAATACCCAAGTGGTTTGATCATACAGTTGTGTTAGCTTTTTAATAAGACAAGAAGGGGACATACTGTACTGTGATGGAGGAAAAAAGGCACAGAGAGTGTTTCTGTGTTGCTCTATTTGGCGCTGTGTATCAGACTGTGTGCGACTGAGGGGACAGTCTGTGTCATAGATTGAAAAAGCAGCGCATTAATTATAACCGTCATTGGCCCGGTGCTGGCTGATAATCTAACTCGGTCTCCAGCACTAAATTCTCCTTATCACTAGCAATACTCAACAATACACACACACACAGACACACACACACAGACCACTGTCAAACATGCTTTGTCCAACTTAGACTTTTATGATTTATGAGGCTCACATGAACTAATCAGTACTGAGGCACTGAGATGTGTCCGAAGAAGAGTCTCACACACATCCGCAGGTCCACACTATGCTCCACTGACTCTCTCTCTCTCTCTCTCTCTCTCTTCCTCACCTACACACACACACACACAATCTATCTCTCCTTCCCTTATTACTTAAACCTGACATACCACAACAGCAACATTATTCAAAATAAGGTTAAAAAGTAGCATAGAAAAACGCTCCAAACTAGACATTCAGGAACACTGTTGCTAAGCAACTAGTAAGAGTGGACGCTTGCCAGTAACTGAGGCTAGTGATTAGCTAAGACATACCTGTTATATCTTTTATACAGAGATGTGTGAATGTAGAGTGACATAGAAAATGACATTTCTCTCAGATCTATTGTTAAATTCTTTTTTTTTTTTTATCATTATAAATAAATTACACCACAATTATACTCATCGTCTAAACCTATTCAAGCTTCCATGACTTAAAATGTTCTCAAAACACTTTCTCTCCCTTTTTTTTACCTCAGAAATTTACAAACACAAAGTAGACCTTCTGTATTTATTACTAAAAACGTGATCTATTACAAGACCATTGTATTTTCTTCCCCACATTTATTTAAAATAATGTTTAAAAGTATCATGGGAAGACAGAGAAGACTACAGACTAGCCATTCAAGTAGTTTAAGTCATGAGAACAGTGTTGCTATTAAATAGTAAGCATGGAAGCTATAGCTAATAACTGACCCTAGTGATTAGCTAATACATACCTGTTAAATCTTTTGTTCAGACAAGTGTGAATGTAGTGTGACAGAGAAAATAGCACAGAATTATCAGGAATATCGACATTTCCCTCAGATCTGTTGTTAAATTAAAAAAAATAATCATATTAATTATATATAAAAGGACACAGCAATTACACTTAGCGTCTAGTCAAGCTTCTGTGGTTTAAAAAGTTCACCTTTTCTAAATCTATTTAAAATAAGGTTTAAAAGTAGCATGGGAAGACAGAATTACTATTAATTAGTTAAAGTCATGAGAAGAGTGTTGCTAGGAAAACACAAACATGGAAGCTAAAGCTAATAACTGAAGCTAGTGTTTAGCTAACTGGTGACAGGAAATAACAAATAAAGACGAAGGATATCAATTTCTGTCAGACGTGTCAAATTACTTTAACAAAACTGATTATGAGTAAAATTGGACTGTAATAAACCATAGGTTGTGCTTCAGTAGTTTTCCTACTCTGGGATAACAACAGGAACTCAATCACTGTTTTTCTATAAATTGTTTACATTTAGGCATACTCTCTTGTCCAGAGCGACGTACATTTTTATCTCATTATAAATCTTATAAAAAGTTGAGGGCCTTGCTCAAGAGCCCAACCGTGGCAACTTGGTGGTTGTGGGGTTTGAACCTATAAAAGCAGACTACCATACGTTATATTCCTCATAACAGTCTTTTTCTCCAAATGGTTTTACATGAGCCCTATTCAGACTGATTTTATTGTTTGTTTGTTTGTTTAAATTATGTAAAGCTGCATAGAGAAAAGGAAGTATCAAAATGGAAGCCAAGTGGCCTCCTCATGTCACTATGGACGAAATGACCTCATCAGCCTTCTGGGTCTGTGAGATCTATGAAACAGCTTCTCTCACTTCCAGTTTGAAAGATGAAAAGTGATGAGAGTGTTCAATTATTTCCCCTCCACTTTGGCAGGTGATGGAAAAGAGTAGGATTAGACAGAGACAGAGAGAAAGAGAGAGGGAGGGAGGAAGGGAAAGAGATGGACAGAACCGCAGAGGCAAAAGAGAGATGAGCGTGCTGTGGTAATTCTGCACAGGCTGCATTTGCTCCCTACGGAGTCCTGCACAGGTAGTGTGAGCGGAATGCTAATGTAAAGAGCTAATGATGCAAAGCCCTTTCTCTTCCTCTGCTGCTTCTTCATTCATTTAACCACTCCTTCTTCTTCATCTTCTCTAGGGTTCTCTCTCACACTTTCTCTCCATCACTACTAAACCAGACCTTGGATGGACAGTGTGAGACCGATGTGCGTTGAATGATGAAGACTGTTACACACCCCACACACACACACACACACACACACCACACACACACACACAGTGTGGCACATCTCATGCGGGGCTCAATAGGGTGTGACCCCTTCAATCTGTCTCCACACACACATGCACACACACAATCTCAGGCAATGTCGCTCATCCCATGGGGACTTGACAGTGTGTGAAGCTTCCAATTCATCTCAACACACACACACACACACACACACACACACACATTCCAGGATGAGTATTGGTGCACATATCGTTATCATTTTTCATAATATGATCATATATTTTTGTTCGTATGAAGACGATGAATCTCATAATAGTGAAAAAAAAGAAACTTTGACCATGAGGTAAACACAAACACAAATTCATTCCTCAAGCACAACACTGAAACAGGATGAAACCATTTTTGAATGCCATACTCAACCTAAAGGACCAAAGTACTTTTAGTTTTCTAAATTAAAAATTCCAAAGAAAAACAGTTCACACAAATCAAATCATATGTGTTGGCTATTAATTTGCCTGAACATCAACTAAACCTAGTTAATAATACCTAAATGGTATCTTAATATAAAAATCAGTTTGCATGTCTGTTTGTTTGTTTTAAAGTTACAATCTAATATCATATAACACTCACAAGGGTACAATTATAGATATTGTAAAATTAAACAATCAATAATAAAACATTGTGATGAAGTTAATTTGAAAACGCTTAATTGAATGGATGTTATCTTGTTTTTGAAGGTTAGGATGACTTTGATGAAATGATGCCGGAGCAATATTGACTACATGATAATGAGATAATGCTGAACGAACACCCCTAACACAATGTTGCAAAACCAATTTCAAAATAATATTAATACCAAAGCAGTGGCTTTAGCCGTACTCGAAATCTGGTCCCTGCAGTAAGAGCACTGTGCGCTACCCACTAGGGGGCATGCTGTTAATGCTTGTAAATACAAGCATTATACAAAAGAAAGACCCAAATCTAAAGGGTAAAAAAGAAACACTGCTTAGTGTCTGAGATCTGTTCTGTGAATGTGAACATGATGCGGCATGAATGCTGTGCATACACCATATTACAGTAGCGTAATTGTAATACAGTAATATTTCACAGAATTCTTTTTCCGACAGAAAATGAAAAAAAAAAAATATTAAGAGTTGCAAGATATGCATGATATGAGATGCACACTCTGTGTGTGGGAAGCTGTTGGGTCTGTCTCAATTTCCGATTATGATTCTAAACCCTGTTAGGAATCTAAGGGATCGTGGATGTTGTCGGTCGTGGTGCCAATGAATATTAATCAGCAAAAAGCGCCAAATAAAAGTTACATTTTTGTTGTTTTGGGGTTTTATTTGCAACTTTGTGTTTGGGTTGTTTATTCAATGTTATCTCAATGTCATTTTATCAAAGTCATTCTAACTTTCAAAAACAATGTTGTCTCAATGGTGGGCATCATTATTGACAATTTCATTACATCTATATCACAGCATCCATCCAACATTAGGGTTCCTGCTGGGCTAAGACATGGACATGACATCATAGACAATGCTCTCCATTGCCAAGCAACGCAAGCTTGTTCGTATCATTTTTAGCCACCTTAACAATTCTACAACAAATACATGACAAAAAATTATATTCTTTATAAACATAATTCTTTATGAATAATAATAATAATAATAATAATATTTCTCTTTTTTTGTAAATAAAGAAGATAAATAGTTACAAATCGAACACTGTACTAAACACAGTAATACATTTATGTACAGTAAAGGCCCAGTGTGTAAAAGTCTGAGTGTGTTTTTATGATTATGGTAAAAACTCTGCTCAGGACTGAAACTTGGTCTCATTCAGTTTTTCCAATGCAATCAGCACCAGCACTCGGTCCAGCATTACCGCTAACACTGCAGCTGCAGTTACCATGGCAGCCGAGTGAAGTGATACAATAGAGGTGATTCATGTGTGTAGGCTATCATATATTCATCACATGTTCTCAGACCAAAGGCAACCTAGGCATTTACTTTGAGCTGAAAGTCATAATGTAACGAACAATCCGAGTGTGTGTCTGTCACACAATCTCCCATGTTGTTTCCCACATCAAGACAGCAAGACTCTATTGTTACAGTGCTTTACATGTTCTGACCTTATTACAGTAATCTGATATGACTTCAGAAATGACTGACTATTACCATCAGATTATTTACTGTTGCTGTAGTAAAAATAAGTCTCATGAGAAAGTACATATTTTTATGGTTTTTGAGCACTGTATAAAATGAGATAATCTAAATAACTAGATAACCTAAACCATGGCAGGTGAACACATAACATTTTGCGCTGTGACTCTGACCCATCATCACTAGTTTTACTAGCTAATGATTGCTTCAACCTAATAAAAAACATTCTGATTAGAGATTATATTATTATATATTGCCATGGTGTGCTCCTGTGCTGGGCGTGCGCCCAAATCAACATCGCTCCGAAGCTCACTCCGAAGCTCACTAGTTAGGCTGCCTCCCCTTCAGGTACGCAAAGGGCCCATGCTGCCACTCGGCCCACTGTCCACCGCTCACCAGTCTGTGCCTGCATGCCAGCGGGGCACTGCCCACC
>JAOVVB010000001.1:24236789-24249397 GCA_028570985.1 Heterobranchus longifilis
CATTTTGTGTGACAAACATGCAAAAGAATAAGAAATCAGGAAGGGGGCAAATAGTTTTTCACACCACTGTATATATCGAATATTAAAGGGCCCATGCCAGAGCCCTCGCTTGGGGGCATTAAATAGCTGCTTAGCCACTTTGCTCATGCCTAGGGTCAGCTATGAAGTGGTTGCCAAATTGCACTCAGCAACAAATAGGGTACAGTGACAACTGTACGATCAGTAATAGGTTGCTATGATAGGTAGATCTAAAAAATGGCACTTCAATATATGACTTAAAATGAGCTTGGCCTCCAAATAGATTGGCCTAAAGAGAGGAGTATAGTGCGAAATATAATTGTGCCACTTTGACCCTCTTCTATGTCCAGCCTGAGGCTAGCTACAATGATGAGGCTGCATAGTGGTGTGACAATGTGACCGTAGGCAGCTGACCTTCTCAAAGTTATGCTTTTAATTAGAGTCATAATATGACTTCTTTTCATCCTGAGTTTTATAAGGTTGCTTTTGTAATAATCCATGTCCTCATATAATGCTTAATTCACTTCCCATCACATCTTCAGCATCTTTACAAGTGCGCTGCTTGAAATGGAATTGATGCAGATGGAAAATATTGGAGATGGATTTGTACAACATGTCTGTTTAACAGCAGCACCAAAGACAAAACCCGCAAATTGTGTTAATAATATCACGTTGCCTTGGTTCTGTCTGCCAGGTGGCAAAATTAATTAGCATAAAACAGTGCCGTAATTGTAACAACGTGATTTATTTGGCACGGCCCTGAGAATATTGTGTAAATACTGTCAAAAGCAAAATGGCTCCCCAGAAAGCTGTAAATCTCTTGCTCGAAAACACAGCATTAACCCTAATAATCTCACACACCCCAGTGCAGAATAATGGCAGAACCTATCTAATGCACTCAGTCACGGATTGACCCTGAGGTCTACGCGCTACTGTTCATTTCTGCTGGTTGATGCAGTGATGCATGTACTGCTAGATGTACCTGCCACGAGACTGTATTCAAAGAATTGATTCGAAAACCTGGAAGGCAAGGTAAGAGAGCGATTTCTGGAGCTCAAGGTAAAAAGCAAAGCTGTATTTGGGTCAAATCCTAAAGTCAAGTTAGGCCAAGGTTTTCCGTATGAAACAAGCTTTACTATCATTCAGGCTTTCACTGAAAAATGCAACAAAAAAAGCCCAAAAGATGACATACGTAGTACCTTAATTCACATGGGTAATAAAAGTGTGCACTTGAGTCGACTTAAAAAAGAATATAATAACGAAGACATGGTATATGCTGAGCATCCTAAATAAAAGCAGGCTTTCCCAAAGGGACCAGTGTTTTTAAGCGTTCCAATCCAGTGACATTGAGATATAGTTCTGTAAGTTTTTTTTTCCCCCCCATCTGCATTGCTGAAGATGCATTGATGAGATTTGATGAAGAGCACACCTGGGGACATCTTCAGTCCACCAACTGATCAGAAAAGATTGTGCAGAAAGAGCAATAAGTATGTCTGGGAACTCCCAGGTGTGGGTTTTTTAAGATGATGAGAAAGAGCGTGAGAGAGTCTTGAATAAATAGATAGGCACTTCAATATATGACTCAGGAAAGCCCGGAAAGTGTGTGTTTGTGGAATTCTTTGAAGGTTTACACATTCTTTGAAGGTTTTGAAGTTGTTTTTAGATGTATAGAAGGGTTTTTTTATGTATATAGTTTTTTTGCCCCAATTCAGACTACAGGTACCTGTAAAACTAACTCATGGTAAGATTAAAGGTATAATTGGGGTAAAGATAGCAGGGCAAATCTTATCCGGGGTACAAGTAGCATAGTTACATAAACAGAATTGTTTTGCATTAAATAACTCAATACGACTGGACAGAATTGTTGGTAGATTATTGGTATAACCATAAGTGGGTAAGGTTTTGGTATGTCAAGGAGTAGGTTATTAGGAATGCCATTGATTAATTGAAGGGTCCACCCAATGCTGAGTGGGTGTAGATTCCAGGTAAAGATAGGGTTAGAGATGAGTATTTGTTGTGGCGGGGTTGGGGTTGTTTACTCAGGGTTTGGATAGGCTAAGGTAAGGGGCAGGATATAAGCAGAGGTGGAGTTGACAATCATATGAGCATGAATTGGTACTGATAGAGCGTGGAACAAGCTTGGAATGAATTATGGGAAATGAACAGATTGGGGTACATTACTGGTATAGTAAGGACAGGGTAGCAATAAGGCTGGGGTGAACTACTGGTAGGGGCAAGGGAGGGGAGATTTCTGGTTACACCAGACCTGGGGTAGGTTGTTGGTACGGGAGGGTTGTCTTATACGACAGTGTATAAACAAAAGTGAGGCAGACAATTGGTAGGAGCAGGATAGATTGAGTTATTTGCAGGAAACTGTTAGGTTTGCCCTGGACGGTGTCAAATTTCCCTTTCTCTTTATTCTCTGTGAGTTCTTCCTTGTTTCTTATATGGCAGTACTTCCTAGGAGTCCAGGTGTCTGTAAAATACTTCACCCATTTTCCCTGTATTCCTTTGGAACATGCAGATGAATCATGATCTTTTGATGTAGTGACAGATGGACATGACACAATTGTAGGCTACTCAAGAAATGAAACAGGACTTAAATACCTTCCTTTATCTGTGAATAAACTAAAGATTCATTCAGACACCATTGTGTGTGTGTTTTTGTGTGTCTGTGGTCCTTCTCTCTGTCAGTAATTACTATGTTGGAGCTCACCGTTAAAAGCAGAGCTGGGGACGGACTTATTATTCGACAGTTTGATAAGGACAGTTTGTATTTGGGATGGGTAAAGTACAAACAAGGCTGGAACAGATTTATTAGTGGAGCCAGGACTGGGGTATTTACTGGAAGGGGTTAGGGCAGTAGGTAAGGGCCTGGTGGTGGAATGTTATATTTAACCGAAGTTTGCACACCAACTACGCAGGTGTACCCGAGTAAAGAGAAAAATAATAAAGTGAACACTGGCCAGTGGGGGAATGGGGGGGAGGAGGAAGCTGATGAGTGCAAGAGTGACGGCTTGACAGTACTCAGGCTTGAACCTCCGAATTCCAGTGCCCCCTTTTCAAACTTTTTGCTACAGATTAATACAAGCTCAAAATTGTGGCTTGCTGTGACTCAATGTGCTACAATGCGCTGCACTACACAGAGACCTGCGATAAATGACGCAGTGCTATGGAGGATCTTATACACATCAAATGCTCCAATTGGGAACAGGGGCAGTTCAGTGGATTAGACATTTAATTACTGAGTGGAGGGTCACAGGTTCAATCACCAGCACCACCAAAATGCTCTGGATAAGGGTATCTGCCAAATTCTTTAAATGTAAAATGTATAATCCCAATGTTAACTTGCAGATGTACTGATTTTAACCTGTACACCTTAGCACCAAAAAAAGTTCATTAACTAGTGATACTACAGTATTCTGGTGCTTAAAACTCCCTGCTGTCATGTAACATGGAGGCATTACTGTGTGTAGGTTTGAATCCGGAGGGCCAGTGGATTTACAGCATCTCTTTGAGTGATAAGACACTGTAGCCGCACTAAAAATTATTTAAAGGGCAAAACACAGTATTGGTGCTGATTTTATTTTTTTATGTTGCACATATAATACATAAAAGGTATGTGCCAAAGAAGCTGTTTCTGAAGTTTATGCAACATGGAGGTGACCAATCTTGCTTCCCTAAAAATGTCAAGCTGATAACTTCAGCCATTTTGGAGAGATGATTTTATATATGCCCCCAAAATGGCAATTTTTCAGCGTTATAATGTCTCACTTCAAAAAATAATAATTTAAAATGCAAATTTTTCATATATCTTTATGAGTATTGATACAAAAATTGGCATAAGCTTCTAGAAGCATATGACCTGTAAAAATAGTTGCTTAAATTAAAGCTTTAAAGCTTAAAACACAAAAAATCTGTAGTGTCTGTAACCATGTCACATTCATGTTGCAATATTTTAACAATTTTGCATTTTAGAATAATACACTTTTTCAGATTCATGTCTTTTCAGGTGAAATCTAAATTGGCCAAGTTACGGACACTACAAAAAAAGGCCATGAAATTGCATTTAGCAAATATGTTTCTTTTTACCTGGTAAAAATATAAACTTGTATGCATATTTTCAAAAAAAACAAAGTATGACTCAGTAGATAAAAAGCATTCAGTATTATGAAAAATGGTTTCACCTAGGTGAGACACTTTTTAGCACCAATACCATGTTTTGACCATGAAAATGTTTGAAAATGTCATAGCCAGATTGTGTCTGGTTGTTAAGCTGCAGATCACTACAGGTCACGCCGATACACAATGATAACTACCCAAGGCCTATCACTTTTCATAGATTCTTAGAGATATGTAGCAAAAATCATGAAAGTGGGAACTTGGCTTTAACTTGGCTTTAGCTGCGCTGCGTCTAGTATGTTCATATATCAGTACGGCATTATTGATATAAGCAGGACTGATACTGATTTCTAATGGACGTAAGTCTGGATCGATCTTTTTCGTCGCTGTGTAGCTATAGCATCAGGGTTGTATGTTTCAATTAGGGAAGTTTATTGTCGAATTTCTGATTAGCCAAATAAACTCTGCATTACAGGAGACTACCACTCAGGCCTGCAATTCCATCCTAAGTGAAGAGTGTGGTATTGAGAAAACGGAAGTGTGAGGACACACACACACACACACACACACACACACACACACACACACACACACGTGTTTGTCTGCGTGTATGTCAAGCTGCCCCCAGCAGAACAGGCCTGCCCTGGGATAATGAGGTTTTTGACACCGGCCAGCTGTTCTCGAGAAGGTGAGGCAGAGTCACAGGAAAAGTCAAAGCTCCAGTCCTTCTCATCACACAGCTGCTGCAGTTTCATTAACAGCGCACACACACACAAACACACTCGCATTCTCATGCTGGCAAACCGAACAATCCGCCAATTAAAATCTAATCTGTTGTTTGGAATCCGATTCTGTACGTGCTGACCGTAATTCTATTTATATCTGTTTTAATTTCCATCACTGTTTAGGCTCTGTATGCTGATCCAGATGTTTTTTATTGATGCATTTTTAATATAACTTGTATATTACTCTATGAATTAAGTAAAACATTGTAAATCTAAAAGTTTTTCTCTGTGTGTGTGTGTGTGTGTGTGTGTGTGTGTGTGTCTGGAGCTCAAAAGCCTTATTCCCTGAAGCTTTAACAAGGCAGTTTCAGTGAGGTCGAGGCTCACAGCAAACCTATTATAAGCATTTTATTTATTATGGAGGTTGAATGTGACCCCAGATTCAAGGTGAAGGAACACGACCCTTAGCAATACAACATGCTACACACACACACACACACACACACACACACACAAGCATCATGTTAGCTTGAACATGCCTTATAATATCTGCCTACATCTTACCTTATCTAGTAAAAATTACATATTTTTTAAGACACAATTGAAACACAAACACACACACAATGAAGGTTTCTCTGCTGTCTGTAATGACAAATTGAGTTCACGGCAGCAGCTGTGCCACTATTTAGCTGGTATATTTTGCCATTTCTTTGCGCCTATATATGGAAATGTGGGCGTGTCACTAAGTCCGTATATGGAAATAAGATCAGCTCTGTCTGGACACGTACTTAAAACTTTAGTTGGAAATGTAAATGTAGGTGTTCATTTTGTACATATATGGCTATGGCACTGAACTCGTATATTGAACTTGACATCATGACATCTGTTCGCCATGACTCCGCCCACTTCTGGATGGCGCAAGGTACCTTACTTGCCGAAGTGCCAAAAACCACATTCGAAACCGGTCACAGAAACACTTGCAGTGAGAAAACTCATCTACAAAGCTAACTTTCATCTAACACAAGGCTGAATCCCAAATCCCTCCCTGACCCCTAATCAAGGGCACTACTTGGTGTGTGGAACAAGGGATTGTACACCCTACATTGCGCACTAGCTTTCCATTTAACACTATTTGGGATTCAACGCCAGAACAGTGTGATTATTACTTAACGACACCTGCACATCATTTTATGAAGCGTAAAGCACAAAGAATCTCATTTGCACTGAACGAACTTGTCTGAATCAATCACGTTATGATAACAAATCAAACCCCAATATTAATTTAATCTCCTTTTACCTTCTTCATCCATTTTCACAATTCTGTGTGAAACTGTGTGAAATTCTGCGTTTGACATGATTCGGTGTTGTGACAAGTTCGATGCGATGCTGCAACAAGTTGTTTAAGGTGTTTTCAGTGCCAGATGGTTCTAGAGCGGAAGGGGAGGAGAGATCAGGAAGACCTTCAACGAGCTCAACCCCAGGAAATGTCAAAACCATTCAGTAACTTGTGCCTGATCTATAATCAGCGAACAATCCACAGCATCGCTGCCTTTGTCAGTGCGTCATACGGAACAGTCGCGGGCGATCCTCACGTATGATTTGAACATGTGTCGTCACAAGGCTGCTGTTCGTCATCTCCACGACTGAAAACATCTCCACGTCCGCAACATTCCGCGTCAAGAATGTGTCCCCAGGGGCCCCAGACCGTCAATAGTGAATTCCACTGCCAGGTTTTAAGGCGTCTGAGGGAAAATGTGCCGCGAGAAAATGGAGCTTGTAAACAGAGCTAATCTCAAAATCTTTTTTTACACCACCTCGTATTTGGATGCTTTCAAATAGAATGTATTTTCATAGGCTTGATTTGTGTAACACAAACTAATCTGACATGTTCTCTGACAAAACTTCTAAGACATGTTAATAAATCTGTTTATAACGTTTACAACTTTTACTCCTAACACTAGTCAGATAGATAGCTCATGGAGGTATTAAAAGATGATGATGATGATGATGATGATGCCAAACACCTTAGCACCTTTCTATGAAATCATCACCTTCATTTTTTTTTTCTTTTTAACACGATGCATTATACATTAGGTTAAATTTCAAACACGATTACAACGACACACTTTAACAGGATCTCACTCCCAGGCTGTCCTCTCTCCTTCTGTTAGGTGTGATGCTTGTACAGATAACGTGCCCAAAAATTATTCATCATCTCTCACTCTCTCTCTCTTTGAATACATATATAGATACAACAGTTTATAAACATAAATGTGATTTTAACAAGCTGACATTAAACTGATGGATGCTATCTATCTGTCTGTCATCACACAGATATGTCCTGTTAATAAGTACGTACTTGAAATGTGTCAAAAGCTTGTAACTCTTACACAGATCCAGAGGAAGGTGTTAGAAATTGTGACAGAACAGGAGGTATTTCAGTTGCACAAACTGGTAAACAGTTCAAGTGTCCTCAAATGCAAGTTCAAAACCGAAGACTGTAGCAGAGTGCACTCTGGGTGACAATATACCGCACAACACAGCGCATTTACATGCACTTTCTCCTTCGCTGTCTCTCGCAGGTCTCGTTCAGACCTGGTATTAACATCCGTCTTTGGTGTTGCATGGTATTTAATGTGTCTTGAATGGATAATATAGCTGATTAAGTGGGCAATAGTGTGCATTTCCAATGTTATATTCACACAGCAAGCTGGGGAATGCCGCAGGACATCGCTGCACCAGAGACGCATATTATAGTTCTGGAAATTCCACTGTTTATCAAAAGAGATGTTATAGGAAAACAAACAATAGACAATAGGCATAAATAGACATTACATACCCCTAACAAAATTGGCCGCCTTACTTCTACCACTACACTTTATGAATATTTCCTACTATAATGCGCTCTATTTTTATGTGAAAGCTTTCCATTAGATGTTCGAGTGTGGCTGTGGGAATTTGTGTTCATTCAGTGAGCATCATTGAGCTCAGGCGCTGTTGTTGGAATGTTGAGAAGCCTCCAGTTCCAGTTGATCCCAAAGGATGAGTGCATTACACTCAAGTTCTTCCACTCCAGCACACGGCTTTGTGGATCTCACACAGGCATTGTCATGCTGGATAAGGGTCCGGGCCTGTTAGTTCTAGTAACAGTAATGCTACAGCACACGAACTATGAAATGTTCTGTACAATTGTCAACTTCCAGTTATATGGAAACAGTTTGGAGAAGAAACATTTTTGGCTGTTCAGCATGATGGCTTAGTGGTCAGCATTGTCACCGTGCACCTCCAGGGTTCGGGTTTGATTCGGGTCTGTGTGCATGCATGGGATTCCTCCATGTTCTCCTCGCATCCTCCGATTACTGCGTATGTTAGGCTAATTGGCGTTCCCATAGTGTAAGAATGAGAGTGTTAGTGTGTGTGTATGTGTTTGTGTGCCCAACGATGAATTGGCAACCCTTCCAGGGTGTTTCCCACCTCGTGCCCTAAGTCTCTTGGGACCCTGCAACCCTGTATACAGGATAAAGTGGTATAGACACAACAGGAAGACACCATAGCATAGTCACCAGAGTATAACGAACCTGGGACAACTAGCACTTAGACAGAAACACACCGAACATGAAAAACGCGCTGCATGGATCATAACAGAGGTCAGAGTTCCAATGAAGGTCAAAGCTTTCTTTCTGTACAAAGGTAATGCGTGTAATCCTGAAACAACAAGCACCTCACACAATCTGTTGCAACACAATTGGTCCAGGCAACACCACAGAAAACAGCCAAGCCATTATTCCTCCTCCACCAAACCTTACTGTTGGGATTATGCATAAAGGCGGGCAACAATCTCCTGGCATCTGCCGAACCCGCTTCCTCCGTCAGACCGCCAGATGGTGAAGCGTGATTCATCGCTCCAGAGAACGTGTTTGCACTGATCGAGAGTCCAGTGGCGATGCGCTTTACGCCACGCCAGCTGACGATCAGAAATGCACACGTCTGTAAGGAATATTGCACCCGAGGACAGACTTTTTGTTTGTTTGTTTGTATTTTTGCATGCGCCAGTGACACATGATGGCCCTGTTTGGTGAACTGAGCAGTTCTTCCTCGTAGATGTTTTCCTTTCATAATGTCTGCATCTATAGCTGAGCCAAGAAGAAGTTAGAAATGATTTGCTGGATAATGTACTGTATATTGTATATATGCTTGATTTTATGTGTCTATTAGCAATACTGTCGGTGTGGCTGAAATATTCACGCATTAGAAAGGCTGACGATGCTTCTCAATAAAAAGCCTATAACAGTGTGCATTCTGAAAAACGGGTTGGAGTAAATACAAACATTTTACAAATTAAGCTTGAGGTCAAAGTTTTCTGGTGCGCATCACCATCACCGATAGCATATTTCTAGCTCTCGTATACATTTGTAATCCTATCTAATCCTATGCCACCCTCCTATTGGTGTATTTAAGACAAGCTTTAAAGCAGCACTCCTAATCTGAGATTTTAATCTAAAACCTCTAAGACTGCCAGAAGTACTTAGCATGAATCAATCAGAGATGTCACGGGACGTTTTATTCAAGATGTTTTGCTCTGATTACAGTATGGAATTAGATTTGTGTTGAAAAAGAATTGAATTGTAATTGCAATTGTAAATAAATTGAATGTGAATAAAAAAATTGCAAACCAAAAAAACTAACATTAAGGTTTTTAGTTTCACTGCTCAGCCCATCTGCTGTTGGACAGGTCTTATTATACTGCATCCTCATTGGCCCTCTGCTGTTGGACAGGTCTTACAGTGCTGCATCCTCATGGGAGGGTTTTACCATACGGCTTACCATACTAGAAGGATAACCCTAGATCCTTCCATCGTCCTGATTGGCCAGCTGTTTTTGGTCTGGTCTTACAATGCTGCATCTTTGGGTTGTGACGTCCCTATACATCAGCTGACCTGAGCATGCAGACCACTATCATCAAACGTGATCATAAATTACAGAATGAGCAGATAGGGATCACTCCTTGTGTCTCCAAGATTTGAATTTTAACAGTTCTTGAGATGTGTCCACTTTACGCACTCGTAAATCACAAATGTCAAAATATAAGAACCTTGACAGCTATTGATGACGCCCCAAGTAATTATACTATAGAGCTGGGAATTGCTACCAAAGGTGATTTGGCCTGAAGTCTAAAATGGAGTTAATGGCACTCCAAAAGAATTAATTTTTAAAGGTGGAAATCTAAATTTCCCTTTTCAGAAGTGTGCTGTCAGACCAGAATCTTTCACAGAGGATTAGGTAAGCTATATTCCTATTCCACAAAGTTAGATCTTCAGGCAAAGAAAAGACTGACCACTTTCATGCCTTGACAGGGGGGTAATGAAACAGCACACGTTTTCTTTTTTGGTAATCCAGGAAAAATCATCATGTGGGCAATTAGTACAGGTAATGGGATTTTTTGTTTTGTTTTGCATGAATATTCATATTTTAGCTTCATTGTCACAGAATTTCCTTCATTATGTAAAATTTGCTCTTTATAACAGACATTTTTTTCCTTCAAACCTGACAACGTGTGCATGTATCTCCTTAGGGAATAACTGAGGAACTGCATATGGTATTGCGTTCATCTATTACATCATCAGGGTTGTTTTTCCTATTTGCACAAATTTGCTTCAGTAATCTGTGTAAATGTCAATTGCCAGGAAACGGATGCATAAATGACACATAATGATTATTTAAGGCAACCTTGGGCAATAAGTTGAAGCTGCAAAAGCATTTACCAGATCGTTTGAACCTATCTGCATCATTTTCCTGCCGAAATCTTTTCTTTTTTATAATTATTTATTTAACTACAACTTGAAGTAGGCAAGACGTTTGTACAGCACCATAACCTGACATTATATTTAAAGCATTCGGCAGGCACCCTTATCCAGCATTACTTACATTTAAGCTCGATATACATCTGAGAGTTAGGGTGCTTGCTCGAGGGCCCAGCAGCGGCAGCTTGCTAGTGCTGGGGCTTGAGCTCATGACCTTTCAATCAGTAGTCTAACATCTTAACCAGTGTGCCAGCTTCGACAGAACATTCCATGGAGATATCTGATTCAGCCATGGCATTATAAGTCATCTTTGCTTTTCTCAAACCCCTATATACACACACATGACCAAATTTACAGTACTGTGAAAACGTCTTGAGACAGCCCTCATTTCTTCATATTAAATTAAACCAAATAATGTTGATTAAATTAAAGAAATGGGAACAAATGTTTTACTGTGTCAGGCTGCAATGTGCCTAAAGATACTATTTAAAAACTGGTTATTTATGGAACAGCCTCAGCAGCAGCGACCTCATTTCCCCTCTCGTCTGTTCCAACCCCTCAGCATTCAGCATCAGCAGTTACTAATCACCACCTGATCATCTGTCATCATCTGCACCTGTTTCTCACTGGGTCAGGTCTTAAATTAGATTTGTTTTATGCTTGAATGATTTAAAAATCAGTGTGTGGCTTAACAAACAAAAAAACACTCCTCTGAAACTGCTCAGGTACGGGGACTGGACTGAAAATAATGAGACAACACAGTCTGGGGAGCTATTTCTCAAGAGTACATTAAACATGCAAGAAGCAAAATATGAAGAAATGATGGTTCTCAAGACAGTACTGTACATTTAGCACGATATACATCAGAGCAGTTGAGAGTTAAGGGGTTTGCTCGAGGACCCAACAGTGGCAGCTTGGTGGTGCTGGGGCTTTAACTCATGACCTTTCAATCATTTGTCTAACTTCTTAGCCACGGTGCCAGTTTCCATTAAGATATCTGACTCCACCGTGGTATTAAAAGTCATTTCTTTGCTTTTTTTTATCCATGCATGGAGTAAAATGCTACAGAGACTGATTACTCTTATTGTGGTGACTGGGGACTTGTGACTGCAGTCGCTCAGCAGCTCAGGACTGGAATTTCCTTCAGTTTTGTACCTGAGCCTCCAACAACAAAACTGGGCTCCGTATTAACTTAAACACATCTTCTGTTATACTGAACATGCAGCCGCAAAACACACAGTATGACTTGTTGATAGTTTTTTTGATGGCAAAACAATCCCTGCTATCCATTATCACAGAAATGCAGATGGGTTCCCTGAGGAGTCGGGTTCTTCACAAGGTTTCTTCCTCTCGGCTTGCTCTTCAGGGATCATTTTGATTCCTACATACTTTCTCATACATTTCATACTCATTTCCATAATTGTCTTTTGAGTCTGTAAAGCTGCTTTGCAACAATGACCATTGCTAAAATTGAATCGAATTGAGGCAGCACAATGCCGTAGATGTTAGCACCGTCTCCTTGCACCTCCAGGGCCTGGGTTCGATTCCCACTCTGAGTCTGTGTAGATGGTGTAGGGATGAACAGGGCCCCCAGAACGGGCAATCAATCTATTACATTCCAGAACCCCGCTACCAGCCGACTGGGGACATCCCGATAACCTTATCGCACATCCGCGAACATAAAGAAGCGTCTGTAAACGAAGTTGCGGGAAGCTTAACCAGACATGGGACAGGAAGCCCCGCTGTGCCTGGAGCTACGCTGAGACCAGATGCCGCAAATTAAACCCAAATACAATGGTGTGAATCGGCGATCTTCTAAACAAAGCGGACAGTTTTTACGGCTTCACCACAAGTTGGGGAGCACAATCTTTAAAGCATGCCAGTAGGGCAAAACTTATATAAATACATTTATTTAGCATATTTTATTCCTGTGTTTATGTCC
>JAOVVB010000001.1:24251774-24262349 GCA_028570985.1 Heterobranchus longifilis
CAGAATTCCACGGTTCCATCTAAGGTCCTGAAGCTGCAAATTAGCCCCAAACCATCACACTGCAACCTTAGTGTTTGATGGTTAGTATGATGTCCTTTTTATGCAATGTTGCCTTTAGTTTTACACCAAATGTAATGGGACACACACCTTCCAAAAAGTTTAACTTTTGTCTCATCAGTCCATAGAATATTTGTTTTTGAATATTTTGTATAATGTTTTTTTTTTGGCAAATGTGAGACAAGCCTTTGTGGTCTTTTTGACCAGCAGTGGCTTTCGGTTTGGAACTCTCCCATGAAAGCCATTTTTCCCCCGGTCTCTCTCTTATTGTTGAATCATGAACACTGACCTTCACTGAGGCGAGTGAGGCCTACAGGTCTAGATGCTGTTCTGGGTTCTTTTATTAAAGACCATCAACCAATTTTAAAAATACTGACACCCATTATGGAGAAGAAAATATGGATTTAAAAAACTCTCAGCTTCAGAAATATCGGCAGCTTGGAAAAAAAGCACATTTTAAGTCACAAATGAGTATAACACAAAATATACATCAGTAAATTCCAATACTGAAAGAAAACATCTGAATGTTTTTATCGTCATTATTCCAAAAATGAAGTCAGTAGAATTAAATGCATCATTTAAAAAAAATAAACTCCATGAATGAAGTCATTTTTTAGCAATCATGTGTCATTCCTGGAAGATAAGTGTAAGCTCAGAGCTGTTTACCCTGTAGAATATGGCGTGTTTTAAAAGTTAATGACAAAACAGCACCAGGAAAACATTTCCTCATTGTATTACTTGATCTAAGCACACACAGGAGACCGTGTCCTCTGTCGGAGACAGTAATCAATAACGACATCACTCCATCATTAAAACTTCATAGCGTACTGCAGTGGTGACCACGGCGAAACACAGAGCGGCCATTAAAAATGAACGAAGCCCCATTCGGACCGAAACGAGGTGAGTGCTGAAAGTTTGATGCGATGTGTAAAAGGCTGACTGAGGGCGAGAACAGAGAGCAGAAGAGAGGCGCTATTATCCAGAGTGACCTGTAGAAAAGCAGTGGGTGTCTGAAGAGTGTGTTTCATCCTCTGCAGTGCAGAAAGCACACACTCCAAGCAGAACGAGTGAGAGAAGGCTAGTACATGAGGGTTAAAGAAACGGCTATCTGCGCTCACACTCGCACATAAACAACCGAACACAAGGGCTTTCTGTTTGAACTCTGCGAAATGAACAGCACAATCATTTACATCACGTCAGTCAGTTCATGTTTATCTGCGTGAGGACTGTCCAGTGGTCCAACCCGGTCACAATGTTCTCATGATGGGCCTCAAATAGATTTAGCGCAGGAAGATACCTCCTTCACTGTGACAGTGACACTGATACTGATATAGGTACATAAGCCACGCCTCCATTGCTGAGAATAATAGATACATAAGCCACACCTCCCCATTAACACTGATAGGTACATAAGCCACCCCTCCATTGCTAAGAATGATAGATACATAAGCCACACCTCCTGCACTGAGACTGATACATACATAAGCCACGCCTCCACAATGACACTGACAGGTACATAAGCCATGCCTCCTTTACTGGAACTGATCGTACATAATCAGCCTCCTTCACTGACACTGATAGGTACATAAGCCACACCTCCTTCACTGACACTGATAGGTACATAAGCCACACCTCCTTCACTGAGACTGATAGGTACATAAGCCACACCTCCTTCACTGAGACTGATAGGAATATAAGCCACACCTCCCTCACTGAGACTGATAGGTACATAAGCCACACCTCCTTCACTGAGACTGACAGATACATATGACACGCCTCCTTTACTGACACTGATAATTACATAAACCATGCCTCCTTTACTCCGACTGATTAGTACATAAGTCACGCCTCCTTCACTCAGAATGGTAGGCTCATAAGCCACGCCCCGTTCACTGAGACTGACCTGTACATAAGCCACGCCTCCTTCACTCAGACTGATCAGTACATAAGCCAGACCCTGTTCACTGAGACTGACAGGTATATAAGCCACGCCTCCTTCACTCAGACTTGTAGGTACATAAGCAACACCCTATTTCATGATACTGACAGGTTCATAAGCCACGCCTCTTTAACTCAGACTGATAGGTACATAAGACACAACTCCTTCACCAAGACTGATCAGTACATAAGCCACGCCTCCTTCACTCAGACAGACAGGTATATAAGCCACACCTCCTTCATTCAGACTGACAGGTACATAAGTCACGCCTCCCTTACTCATACTGGTGGGTACACAGGCCACGCCCCATTTCCTGAGACTGACAGGTGCATAAGCCACCCGTCCTTCACTCAGACTGGTCAGTACATAAGCCACGCCTCCTTCACTCAGACTGATAAGCCACGCCCCATTCACTGAGACTGATAGGTACACTATATTGCCAAAAGTTTTCGTCTGCTTTCAGATGCATATGAACTTGAGTAACTTAATCTTAATCCATAGGGTTTAACATGATGTTGGCCCTTTGCAGCTATAACAGCTTCAACTCTTCTGTGAAGGCTTTCCACAAGGTTTAGGAGTGTGTTTATGGGAATTGTAAATCATGCTTCCAGAAGTACATTTGTGAGGTCAGACACTGATGTTGGACGAGAAGGCCTGACTCACAGTCTCCGATTTAATTCATCTCAAAGGTGTTCTATCGGGTTGAGGTGAGGACAGGCCAGTCAAGTTCTTCCACACTCGCTCATCCATGTCTTTATGGACCTTGCTTTATGCACTGGTGCGCAGTCATGCTGGAACTGGGGTGGGGTTGTTTTTCAGGAGTTATTTAATTTTAAACCCTATTCATATTTAACCTTATGGATTAAGAATTGGATATTACTCAAGTTCATATGCATGTGAATACAATACAATTGCGAATACTTTTGGCAATATAGTGTACTTTAGCCACACCATCGTCTGATGGACACGAAGGCCACACCTTCTTCACTGAGACAGATGGACATGGAGGTAACGCCTTCTTCACTAAGACTCATGGACACGAAGGCCAGGCCTTCTTCACTAAGACCCATGGAAATGGAGGTAACGCCTTCATCACTGAGACTTATGGACATGGAGGTAACGCCTTCATCCCTGAGATTCATGGACATGGAGGTAACGCCTTTATCACTGAGTCTCATGGACATGGAGGCCACTCCGCCCATGCCACTCAATATCTAATTTTTTTCCCATTTATCTCTTTGGAAATTACTTCGCAAGATTATTTCATCTAACTCCATACATGCACATACTGTACATACAGTTCTCTTTAGAGCCCTGAGACCGAGCAGACTAGAAGTCACATTCCAACTCTGCTTTTCACACACTGCAGAGAATAAATTGCATCTACGCCACCAAAGGAAGGAAAACAAGAATCCATCTCTTCCTCACCCTTTTATTTTCCTCGTCATTTACTGAAACGTTTTAGACGCAGACGACATGCAATGTGACTCTAACTAACCATCAGAAGCCCTGCTGATATGAATTGCCCCAACCTGTCACGCAGTGTATTCAACACACACATACACACACATACACACACATACACACATACACACACACGCCAATCTGGAGTCCGTGTCGCCTGCTGTGCGTGAATAGAAACGCTGTTATGTGATGTTGCATTTGCTTTATAGATCATTTCAGACTGGTGTGCAGATGGAAAGATCAATGTTCAGAATAATGACGGCAGAGCGGGACGTCTCGACTCGCTGCTCACGACTGCGCCCTTTCCTTTATTCCTACAGGTTAGGAAAGAAACAGAAAGCATGTAAACACACCGGAAAATTCACACAACATCAAACTTTTCTGTGTGGATAGCTGAAGCATCATATAAACATCAGTACAAAAGGAAGATGTATTTACAAAGGACCGAGTGTTGGGAAGGGGAAAGTTGTGTGTACTCAGAGTCATGTTACGCACATGCAGATCTTCTGAGCGTCCTGATTAGATTATGGAAATCACCAGTGTGTAATTCACACCTCCATGGTAGCCAGACTACTGGGCACTAAATAATGCGCTAGATCTAATAATACAGCTATAACTTCAGTATATACTCAAGTCGAGTTAAGTCAAGTAGGCTTTTATTGTCGTTTCAACCAAATACAGTTCAGTACACAGTGAAATGAAACAACGTTGCTCCAGGTCCAAGGTGCTACATACAAC
The DNA here is from genome assembly GCA_028570985.1 of Heterobranchus longifilis. Lineage (NCBI taxonomy): Eukaryota > Metazoa > Chordata > Actinopteri > Siluriformes > Clariidae > Heterobranchus > Heterobranchus longifilis. The sequence goes on from JAOVVB010000001.1 coordinate 24,255,973, forward strand.
ATAAATTAACACAATATAAATATAGTGAACTAGATCTTATATCAAAGCTTTAAATATAGTGCATTAGTGTATACATTATAGTGAATATTTTAAAACTTTAATCTTCATATATAGTACACTGGATCTAATATCAACATTTTAAGCTCCCTATGTAGTTCACTACAGTAAAGCTTCGTTCCCTTTGTGCACTACATTTAATTTTAAAGCTTAAGTGCACCAGATCTAATGGCAACGTTTTAAGCTCCCTGCATAGTGCACTAGATACAATTTCAAAGCTTTAGTACACTAGATCTAATATTAAAGTTTTACGCTCCCTATATAGTGCAATATCTATCTGTTATCACCCAGATGAGGATGGGTTCCCTGATTGAGTCTGGTTCCTCTCAGGGTTTCTTCCTACTGTATTGCCATCTCTGGGAGTTTCTCCTTGCCACTGTCGCCTTCACCCTTGGCTTGCTCATCAGAGACAATCTCATTATTGTCTAGACACATTTTTCTCACACATACACACTTCCATAAATTTTCTTTTCATTTTTGTGATGCTGCTTTGAGATAATGACCATTGTTAAAAGCGCTATATAAATAAAATTGAAAAAAAATATATATATCTAAATGTAAAGATTTATGCTGAATATACTATAATGCTCTAGGTCTAATGTTAAAGCTTTAATAACGTTAAATAGTGCAATAGATCTTATATCAAAGCTTTAAGCTTTAACTAGATCTAATATTAAGACTTTTACTTCAGTATATAGCAAACTAAATCTTATATAAAAGCATTAAGGTCCTTATTTAGTGCACTAAATCTAATATCAACGTTTTAAACTCCACATATACTTTCCCTTTTTATCTAACTGTTAAGCTTTAGTCTCCCAATGCTTTGTCTAAAAGTAAAGGTTTAGGCTCAATATACTATAATGTACTGTACAAGGTCCTCTGTTAAATATTTAAGTTCCCTATATAGTGCATGAGATATAATATTAAGACTTATTAAGACGATATAGTGCACTGGATACAAAAATCCTCCTTTCTCATTTAGGCAACAAACAAGCAAACAAACAGGAATTTTCTGGCTAATCAACTGCTTAGCAGCGTGTCTGTGTGTGATTACGCGACAGAGGAAGTGTACTTACACCAGTAGGGGAATTTTTAACACTACACGGATTTGTAACGCAGTGGAACTACAGAAGCGCGAGTGTTAGAACCCAATCGATAATTCATTTACTTTCAGCAGTCAGCAGCAATTAACAGGCCTTTTACCCCATTAGCATTCTCAGAGGCCATGCTGCCTCTTTTAGACCTAATCTGACTGACAGTTGTGACAATCACGGATTAGCAAACACAGAAATCAATACAGCAGGATGTAGGAATGGCTCCGGAATCTCACCGGCCACGGCTTTGACTGGAATACTAGGAAATAATCAGAGCTCTTCAGCTGGAGCAGTAACACATACAGATGATCCACATCGAGCTAAAGCTTGACACCAGTGCTTTTCAAATCTAGTCATGGAGGATCCCAATTCTTTGCACATTTTGGCGTTTTTCCCTGCTCTCTCACACCTGCTACAGTTTAGGAAAAGCTATTAGTTAGCTGATTAATTTAAAAAATGTGAAGTAAGGATAATAAAAGTCATGAAAGTTCTAAATTCTTTGCGATTTCAATTTTTTTGATCTTGAGTGACAATGACGCAATGTTCCCCCATCTCATCTTTTCAGCTCCGCCTCTTTTACTTAAAAGGCAATCCACAAGCCTAAATATATCTAGATCATCTGGAAGCTCTGATATGACCCAGTATAACCTGAATAATAAAAATAAAATTCAGTCAAATTAGCTAACCTCACCTGCTTTCAAAATCATCTTGAATAGCTAATATATAAGGGGCGTTCGAGTCAAAACGAAACTTTTGATTGTACAGAATAGCAGAACACTGAGAGTAAAAAACTCCATTAATTTCTCTATATAATCCCCTGCTACACTAACACAATTATCCCAGTGTTTCATTAGCGCATGGATATCAGCAAGGTAGAAAGTTTTCTCAGTACAGCCTTGAGCAGTGAGCCAGGATCAGACTGTCTGCTTCATGTCTGAAACGCCGGCCTCCCAGGAACTCCTTTAATGGTCCAAACATTGGGGGGGAATGGGGGATGTGGCGATAACTCTCGGCTGTGTTCCTGTAATGTGCAAGTGGTGCTGATGAATGATTGTGTGTACAGTTCACACTGACAGATGTGTCTCTTCCACAACAAGTTGTCCATCGATTTTTAAGAATCAGGTGTTCCACTCTCTGAATGTGCACAGGAACGACTGCAGCGTGCTCCGAGCCACCTCGGCCGAGATCGTCATTCACAGACGGACAGTCTTCTTTATAACAGTTGCACCATTCGCATGTTTTACTGCAGCTACTTCTGTAACTGTGAAACACTTTTACGCCTTCAATTACCAGAAATATTATGACAAGTCCGGGTTTGACTTGAACGCCCCTCATATAATTTAACTTAAGGGTATGACAAGCTAGTTTAAGATTTTTAACTGCCAATTATGGGCAAAATTAATGAATTAATGAATTAATTAATTGATGAGTTAATCAAGGTTTTCACAGAATGGAAAATGCTGTAGCATGACCGACACCTCTGTATACATAGGAGAAATTAACTCACATACATTTTTTAATGAGCATGAACATATGTATATATTTTACGCTCATTGCTCCTTCATAGAAAATTTTGGGCCAGAACAGAGCGAATTCTGCCTATTTTAGTCCAACTTCACCGCCTACTTTTATTTTCATTTTTATTTTTTAAAGGCTCGAGTTGTTCGAGAGTAATCAGTAAACAGCAGGACACCCACAGCCTACAACTTTCCCCCAAAGGGAGCGATATTTTGAGTCTGACTTCTACGGCTAGGATTTAGTGAACTCCATTTAGCCTTAGTCATGGAGAGTGAATTTATCCTCTAAAAGGCTGAAGGGGAACAATGAAGGCATATGAAGGTATCTGCGGTGCAGGATATATAACATGGGGTAATAACCCAGGGCAGGTATTGCTATCACACTGTGTGTTCAGGTCTCTCTCTCTCTCTCTCTCAGTACTTTTGTGTGTATGTTCTCAACACACTCCTGCTCTCGTGTTCCCACGCACTATGCTGACAGTTGCCAGAGGCGTTAAGGGAAAGCTGGAGAGAAAAAAAACATAGAGAAGCAGTAGTAGAAGAAGAGGAAGATCAGAGGAAGAATAAGGAACTCGGCTGCTATTTACAGATACGGCCTCCCCCACGTGTGGACCCCGCAGTGCCGCGTATCCCCTGATCAGAATCCAAATGCAGCTCGAGCAGCTGCTTCCCCCCTGACAAGACCCGAATGAAACATTCATGTTGAGCCTTACAGTGGCATGGATATTTACTGCCCCCTGCTGATTTTCCAAAGAGTCAGGCCTAAAGCATGATCAGTGTTAGCTCGGCGCGGCACTGAGGCTTCCGTCTTGAACAGGACAACTTCATCTCACTCATTCCTCCCTGACCAGGACATAGCTCTTACTTAAGATGAAGGAGGGGAACTCATTTTATTTTTCCCCATTTATCCTAAGATATTTTATGAATCCTTTAAACAAAGTATATTGTATATTAAACTATTTCTGTTTAGAAATTAGATTTCTGACTTGCACAATTTCATTATGTGTCACAGGTTTCCAGACGCTGGTCCTAGAGAGTCATTTTTTATGCTGCAACACACACACTTTAACTCTGGTAATTATCTTGCTTAGCTGAAGTGGATAAAATAGAGCAAGGAGAACATACAGGATATGTAATGTTATAATATAAAATACACATTTTATGGCTAAACATATGCAGACATGAATGAGTAGGGTACATCTCATTGTATTCCATTTTGTCCCTCCAACATGGTAGTGCCAGTTTATGGAAAGCCCACGAGCGTCTGGTTTTCATATACTTTTTCATATTGTATATCTAACACACAACCCATGACCAGGAACCTGTGCTTTGGCTAAGCATGTTCTCAAATGAATATAACATTTCATACACACGCCATCATCAAGAAAAAAAAAGAAAAAAAAACATTGTACACTGGAACCTGAGCATACCAATGCCTTCCCTTACAAATTTTCGACCTAAAGAATTAAAATTTTGCAAGAAATTTGCCTCAGCATACAAAGCGTTTTCAGCATAAGAGCATACAAACAAATCGAAGTTGTGCGTATATCCAGCAGCTGTTTAAAACTTGTTTGCGTCACTGGAAAGCCAAGTGAATCAAGTTTATAAATTTTTCCCCAAATAATTGCCAAGGACGGTAGCAAGAAGAAAGGGGAGCCGCTTTCAGTTTGGTTTTAAAAGCAGCCGGTGCCAAGAGGAATCATAAATTAAGGTTAAGTGATATTCACAAGTCATATTTTACTCACTTTCATGTCTTTTCTAAATGTTTTTTTAAAATATGATTATAGAGTTGGTAATAAATTGGTAATATTTTTGGATGTCTGGAACGGACTTCGCTGCCATCCCTGCAGAGCTTTTACCATCGTAGAGTCCACAGGAGAACTGCCTCCATCCTAAAGGACCCCACTCATCCCGAGCACAGACTGTTCTCACCACTTCCCTCAGGCCGAAGATACAGAAGTGTGAGATGCAGGACATCCATGCTAAAGAACTCATTCTTTCTCACTGCCATCAGACTCCTAAACAGCTGACAGGAGTGTGCAATTATGGTCTTACACAGATCATGATCTGACACAGATCTTGGACATTCAATGCAGACTTTGCACAATCATCTGCACAATAATAATCACGAACAATCTTTTGCACTATTTGCACAAACCATTGCAGCTTTTGCTTTCTTTTTTTTTACATACATACTGTATATACAGAGTGTATAACACTTGCGTAATTTGCACACTACGTCTGTGTGTTGATACTCATTTCATACTTTTTTTATATTTTTCATATTTTGGCTTAATTCTTTGTTTGATATATATATACACCTATTCTTTTTATACTCATATTTATTTTTATTATTTTATTATTTATTTTATCTATATTATTTTATTCTATTTTATGCTTATTTTCTACTTTTTAGCGGCGTTCATTAGGGGGACAGCAAAGGAAGAATTTCATTGTACGGGGGGGGGGGACACGTTTCTTTACTGTGCATATGACAATAAAACTTAAAAATTGAAACTTATCTGCATTTACATTATTTCCAATAAGAAAATGCGTTTCACAATACAAAATTTCCTCTGGAACGGATTAAATTCGTATGCCGAGGTATCGCTGTAGAATACTTGTTAACGTTGTGTACTTTGGTGTTAGGTTTAAAAAGAAGAGTGCCTGAATGTTTAGGTTTACGATGAGTTGGTTATAAACACTATATGTTTAATGATGCTACGGTGACCCTATAACCCTATAATAGTGCAATAATTCAATTCAATTCAATTTAATTCAATTCAATTTTATTTGTGTGGTGCTTTAAACAAGGGTCATTGTCGCAAAGCAGCTTTACACAATCAAAAGTAAATCTGGAGATGTGTATGAATTGTGAGAAAATGTGAATGAATCAAAATGATCAGATTCAGACACCTACTCATGAATCCTCAAATATCAATAATGCCATATTTTTTGTTAGTTATTAATTGTCATGACATAATATTTCCAGATTCTACATATTTTATGTTGTTCTCTTTATGTAAGAAAAATAATGTTTACTTCATACGTTTGTTTGGTGTTCGTTCTATGTTCACTTCATTCAATATTCTTATGTTTAGTACAACTGTGAATGTAAAAATATAATTTACTAATAATTTAAAAAAAGACACACAAAAAAAAGACTTTTTTTGTCATTAGCTTTAACGACACTGAGTGAGTTGACTTACGGCAGCCGGCTCGTTTTTACGACACCTCGTCATTTCCGGCACCTATGGCCGCGTGGGTTCTCCAGCAGCGTGTAAACTGAGAGCGGCGCCCCGAAACCACGAGAAAAAACAACACGTGTTTATTTATCAGGTTTGTCTTATTAAGATTTCACGAATTTATCGTGCTTGTTTTTTGGCTTTCTAACGATTGTGTTAGCGTTTAAGACATGAATTCTTTTGTAAAAAAGCTAGCAGATGTGATCTGAGCTGCCTGGACCTTCCTGCAGTATGGATTTATATTTCTGTATATTCAGTTTGTTTCATTATTAATTTAGTCTTTATTAATGAATTATGCATTTATAACTAACTAGTGTAAGTACCCAATGACGGTTAAAGAGTTTGAACAAATAGTTAAAAGATTAAAGCTAAAAAATAATCTGATGAGCTTTAATGTAATCAATGATTATTATTATTATTATTATTATTATTATTATTATTATTATTATTTCAGGTTGAAGCCC
>JAOVVB010000001.1:24269167-24283940 GCA_028570985.1 Heterobranchus longifilis
CAGAGGTCCTCTGTGGAGAGAGGAGAACCTTCCAGAAGGACAACCATCTCTGCAGCAATCCACCAATCAGGCCTATAGAGTGACCAGAGAGTCTCATCAGATCTGAGAATTTTGTTTCTCATGGTCCAAGGGTCCTTCAGATGCCTTTTGGCAAACTCCAGACGGGCTGCCATGTGCCTTTTACTAAGGAGTGGCTTCCGTTTGGAAACTGATTGGTGCATTGCTGCAGAGATGGACTGTGCTGTTTTTTCTAAGTTATTTCAATTGATTACTTAGAAATATATATTTATATAAAAGATTTGTTTTTAGTAAATGGATTATTTCTGTCTCTTGTGTGTAAATGTGTTTAAAGATAACACTACACGGTCCATGTATTTGCACACTATTTTCAGTACTAGCTATTAAAACCAGCTAAACCAGCACCAGACTTGCACTACCCAGCAAGACCAATGCTGGTGGTAAGGTTTCATCAGCGTAGATATGCTGGTCTTCCATCAGTTACTCTATGCTGGTTCACCAGCTAAACCAGCATCAGACCAGCACTAACCAGTATAAACCAGCATATAAATCGTGCTGGTCTATGCTGGATTTTTCAGCAGGGTGATCCTGGTACAAATCTTATCAAGTATCGAAATACAATATTTTTTGACACATCGACCTAGCCCTGCTCTTATGATAAGTAACTTTGTCAGTCTTCCTGTGGTTACAGAAACACGATTAACACGGAGGATCAGTTTCACAAGCTCTCGGGTCATCTCGTATTCGACCGCCAGTCAATGTAAGCTCTGTAAGAATCAGTATTTCTAATCAAACCTTCAATCTTCTAGACAAATCGCTAATATCTAGCAGAGTGTAAGTCCATGAAACCGCTGAACTCGGAGCACTGACCATTTCCTTCTCCATGGATTGTTCAGTGTTGAGAAATAATTAACTTTGATCTCAACAAATCAGATCATTCATTTACAGACAAGTAAGAAATTCAGGGATTCTACAGAGTGACCAATGACCCCCGATAAAAAAGATTAAGAAAAGTTCTGAGTTTGTAAAACTCTCACGTTACCTTTCACACAGATCTCAGACCAACCGACCTTGTGGACTTTGGGAAAAGCTCTCTTTCTCTGAACACATGCTGCTCTGAGAGGCTCAATGTGCTGTGTGTGCATTTTGACATGCTGTTTTTGTGTTCCTTCTGTTTCAGTGACTATACAGAGCAAGACATTTCCCACAGGGATCAATAAAGTGTGTGAATGTAGCCATGTGTTATTATTTCTGGAATAAAGACATGCTTCGTTTGCTACAGCAACAGCTCTGAGAGGAGTTCAGCCTCAAATCATGTTTAATTACAATTAATATATTATCATTTCAATAGTAACATCTTAAACATGAACTTCTATGGTAGACATTCTATACATACAGCTAAGAGAATCACTGATATGGTAAAGGTTTATGTAAGAAAAAGTTTTTTTTTTTTTAAGTTTATCTAAGATACAGGGATTGATATGCTTGATGGATGTTCCACAAACTTAATTGTAACTATAATTAGACAACAGTACAACTTGTATTTTTTAATAGCTAAGAAATAATAATTAAGGACAGATTGCTGTAGTTTTAAAATAATACGATATTCAATAACATGCAATTAAAGGAAAAGAATCAACTTTGAAGTGGTAACAGTGACTCTGATCCATCACAGCACAGTCACTGATTATTTTCTGATAACTGAGAATTTTATTCAATCAACCATCTTCTATACGGCTTATCCTGCCTATCTCAGGAGACTTTGGGCATGAGGACACACACCCAGGACACACACACTAGGGGTGATTTGAGAACTCCAATTAACCTAATCTGTATGTCTTTGGACTATGGGAGAAACCTGTAGTACCCAGAGGAAACCCAATAAGCACGGGGAGAACATGCAAACTACACACAGACTTAAGGCAGGAATTGAACCCGAACCATATAAGTGTGAGGCCACAGTGCTGCTGCTGAGGTTTTTATTCCTTACATAATAACCACCGCCATGTTTCTTCTCTTTCTAGTAATACGTCATATTAGCATTGGCTTTTTCAGCTGAAAGTTCTCTTTAGACGTCTATAATAGAAAGTTTCGAATGAAAATTTTTAAAATAAAACTTTCTTGGATCACCATGAACAGTTAACTATTTGAGAAGTTCAAAATTTCCAAACAAAAGTTTCCTAAGACTGTGCTTTCATCCAAACACCATGATTCATTGCATCCTTTCAATGTTTAGACTCATTCTGGACTGTTTACTTCAACATAGTATAGGGAAATGTTTTGTTTTTCCTCCTCATATCGTGACTAATAGGCATGTCTTCTGTAAACCAGTCCTGTTGGCACAATATACACATCAATTTGAAAACTTTGAATAAATATTTAAAAGTGTTTAAACATTTCAATGGGAATTAGACAAACTCAGACATGTCTGAGAACAAAGTTTGAATTTTAATATAAAGAAATGTGATATTTATGAAGGTACTAGCTCCGTTGGCAGCATGGTGGCTTAGTGGTTATTAGCACTGTTGCCTTGCATCTACAGGGTCCAGGTCTGATTCCCACCTTAGGATTGTGTGCATGGAGTTTGCATGTTCTCCCCGTGCTTGGTGGTTTCCTCCGGGTACTGCGGTTTCCTTCTACAGTCCGAAGACATGTAGATTAGACTAATAGGGGTTCCCAAATAGACCATAATGTGTGAATGTGTGTATGATTGTTGACCAGAGTTAAATAGGAATAAATGAGATGGTCACCATTGGCTGCCACGGTCCATACAGTAGATGGATGGATGTACTAGATCTGTTAATTTATTTATTGATTAATTGATTGATTCACCTACATTTGTTTTCTGATGGAATGTGATTTTTCATTCATTGTTTAGCCCGCTTTTTTCTGTACAGAGGGTTGTGTGTGTGTGTGTGTTTGGGGGTGAAGCCTATCCATGAGGTGGGGTACACCCTGGACAGGGTGCCAATCCATTGCAGGGCACACACACATTCACACACTATGGGCAATTTAGGAACATCAATTAGCCTAAGCTACCTGGAGGAAACCCACAAAGCACAGAGAGAACATGCTCCGCACACACGGACCGGAGGCGAGAATCGAACCCACGACCGTGCTGGGGACTGGGTATTGTAGTAAAATTACTTTTTGTAAAATAAAATAAAAGTGATTTTTTTTTTGGGGTGCTGCATTTGATAAACATTCAAAAATAAAATGACTGCATTTACTAAATAAACTAAATGCCAATTCGTAAATAAACAAAAACATGATTCTAAACTTTATAAAGCTATTCACTTTTATTTATTTATACATTCATTTCAGTTTATAAAATTTTTATAACTATATATTTATTTATAAATAGTTAAAATCTACCCAGACTTCCTTTTGTTTTCTGACTAAAAACAGCTTCCTCACAGTTCCTATGGGTCCTGTTTGTAACCCAATCATGAATCACTGCGCTGCTTCAGCGAAGAGAAAAAACACGCTCCTATGATTGGTGGAGAGCCTGGTTTCTGATTGGCTGTTGCGATAACAGATCAGTCTTTCTTTAGACACGCCTATTTTTTTCTGGTCGCAGCTCGAACATGGAGACGGTTGGGAAAGTAAGTCAGATTAAAACACGAATGTACCGTTAAAAACATCGTTTAATGCCGATCGTTTATATTTTTATGAAAAAATATATATTTATTTCGTGACATGTATTTTTATACTTATTATTTCACTGGAATGTTAAAGTTGAATGTAATTTCGACGCGCATGCGTGCAGCTGCAAGTTCAAATCAAAGTGCTCGTCCTGGTGCTGTTCTGGTCACGTGCGTGTCTGCAGAACTCATGATTTATTCGAGATATTAACATGAAGGATTTTAACACTCATGCAATCAGAAATCAGGGCGTGCATAACTCTGATTAATGCGTCATGAGTGTATTATATGAGTGCATGCATTAAACAAGATGTATGATGATTAATAATGATTTCAGGTGATTAAGTGTAAGGCTGCAGTGGCCTGGGAGGCTGGGAAGCCTTTATCAGTGGAGGAGGTGGAGGTGGCACCACCCAAAGCCCATGAAGTGAGGGTGAAGGTACAGTGACATGCACTGCCTTTCAGAGCTTGAGTGCATTAAAAAAAACAAGTTTTTATTAAGTTTTATACAATTCATAGACATTAGACTGAGTAATCATGGTTAAATTTACATGCATTGAAACTAAACAACAAAGTTATTATAAAAATGGATGTTGTGTGTGTGTGTATACTGTATATATAATGAGTATAATTATAAAAATAATTGCATGTAATCATAGTCATGCATTGTCTCTGACCAAAAATAAAAAAAGCTTTATTTATTTAGCTTACTCATAAATGTGCTGCAAAGTTCAGAAAAAAAGTACTAAAAGTGTAAGCAGAATAAAATACTACATTAGAAAAATATAAAATAATGTCAGTATTACTTCTACTGTACTCTGTAGCAAAATTTTATTCTCTACTGTATTTCATTTTTACTCATATTTATTTCTTATAAATAAGCTTTTACTTTTAAGGTCACAGGCGGCCGTATAAGCATTTCACTGTTTATCGTACTGTGTATGACTATGTATGTGACAAATAAAAATTTGAATTTGTATATCTTCAATCTACAAGTCGCTAAAAGATGAGCAAGGAATGAGTTTTCTTGGTGTCATGCTGCAATAAGGAATCAATTAACTGCAGATCTACTACTATTGCTGCTACTATTGTTAAAGTTGATTATTTTCCCAGAACAGCATGGCCTGAAGTGTTTTAATCACTTAAGTGCTTTACCTCTGACTTTGACGTCGCGCTAACATTGGAGACTCCTTCCTTTCCGTGGGGAAAAAAAAAAACACCAGTATGTCGAAGTTTTGTGGAGCGTTCGCCTGTTAAAAAACACAAAAGTGTTACTATGGAAACCATAAGGTATTATAACGACTCAATATGAAGTAGGTTAATTAATTAGAACTGTTAATAAAAAAAAGCAGTTGTGCAGTTATAGTTAAAAAAGAAAAATATTCAGCATTTTCTAACACATCAGAACAGAGACTTCATGTAGGAGAAAACGTTAATTGGCGCGCTAGTGAAAGCTGCGCAAGTAAAATGTCCTTGTGTGTACGCGTTTCAGATCCACGCGACGGCCGTGTGTCACACTGACGCCTACACCCTGAGCGGCAGCGACCCCGAGGGCCTGTTCCCCTCCATCCTGGGTCACGAGGGTGCAGGAACCGTAGAGAGCGTCGGAGAGGGAGTGACCAAGTTCAAACCAGGTAACCATAGTAACACACTTTTTTTTTTTTTTCATCAGCTAAAAAGATGCATTTCAGATTGGACAACCGTGAGAAAACGCAGAGAGGAAAGATAAAATATGGAGGTCGTTATGCAAACAGGACAGGAAACATGAACACGAGCTGTAATGAGCCTCAGCGGTGGAGCTCTCTGATACACTCGTTATAGTAACCACGATGGCTTGTGTGTGATTGTTTAGGAGACACGGTGATCCCCCTGTACATCCCACAGTGTGGAGAATGCAAATTCTGCAAAAACCCCAAGACCAACCTGTGCCAGAAAATTAGGTTTGTACACATACATATGTACTTATTTGCAGGCTTGTTTACTCTGACACTTGCATGCAAACTACTGTAAAATACATGTTAATACAATTGGAATTGAAACTACAGCTTTCTTCATTTCCCTGTTTGAAAAAAGAAGCCGCAAAAACGCCACTTGTCCAACACTGAGCATCGGCTGAATCGCAAGTGCGCCCCCGTGTGGTGTGCAGGTTAATTCAGATGAGCTACTGAGAGATATTATGCAAAACAAACGAAAAACAATAATCGCTTTAATAAAGGCTAGTAAATCGGTTCAATTCTTGGCAGCAATTCATTGATTAGTAATTAAAGATTAACATCCCTTCTTACTTGTTCGCAAGTTTTACGTACCCGCATAGTTGCATACAGACTTCATACTACATCATGTATTTGCTTCCTGCACAGTTTTAAAACGTACTCTCTCTCACACCTCAGGGTGACCCAGGGTCAGGGTCTGCTGCCCGATAAGACCTCCAGGTTCACCTGTAAAGGTAAACCCATCTTCCACTTCATGGGCACCAGCACGTTCAGCGAGTACACGGTGGTGGCCGACATCTCGCTGGCCAAAGTAGACGAGAAAGCGCCGCTGGATAAAGTGTGTCTGCTCGGCTGCGGGGTCTCGACCGGATACGGCGCTGCGCTGAACACGGCCAAGGTGTGATGCTCATCTCACCCCGCATCTCTCTCACACACACACACACAGAGAACTGTTCTTACATTGCTGTGGTTATAGGTCACAGGCGGGTTTACTGTCTGTGTGTGTATGTGTGCAGGTCGAGCCCGGGTCTGTGTGTGCAGTCTTCGGTTTAGGAGCTGTCGGTCTCGCCTCCATCATGGGCTGTAAAGCGGCCGGAGCCTCCCGGATCATCGGCGTGGACATCAACCCGGAGAAGTTCGAAATCGCCAAGAAATTCGGCGCCACCGAGTTCGTGAACCCAAAAGACCACAGCAAACCGATTCAGGAGGTTCTGGTGGAGATGACGGACGGAGGAGTGGACTACAGCTTCGAGTGCATCGGCAACGTCGCCATTATGGTAAAGTAATATAAATATAAAATCAAAAATAAGTAAAATCATGAAATGTATTAAATCTTAAATATTTATTTAATTTTAAACAAAATTATTGAGTTATAACTTTTTTGTTTTTAATATGAATTATTTATTTTGATTACTTGGGATTTTAGTTATCTTTCTAGTTAGTTTTTTGTTAAATGTGAAAGAATTAATCCCTATAAAAAAGTCTTAAATTTATATATTTTATGTCCATCTCCTGTCTTTTGTTAACATGAATTATTTTGATTACTTGGGATTTTATGTTATTAAAAAAGGAAAATGTCAATTTGTGCTTTTAGAAGAACAAAAAAAGATACATTTTTATATCTTTACATGAATAAAAATGATTTATAGATACGATAGTCTAGTTCACAAATGTAATAAAGTAAACTCATTAAAATGAAAGGTGCCATTGTGTGTGTGTGTGTGTGTGTGTGTGTGGAGTTTGCATGTGCTTGGTGGGTTTCCTCCGGGTTCTCCAGTTTCCTCCCACCGTCCAAAGACATTAGTCTAACTGGCGTTCCCAAATTGCCCGTAGTGTGTAAGTGTGTGTGCGCTTGTGTGCCCTGTGATGGAGTGGTACTCTGTCTAGGGTCTAGTGCTCCGAGTCCCCTAGGTTCGGCCCTAAGCACTATAGAGTAAGTGTGAGTGAGTGAGTGAATTAAAATGAAAGTTGAAGTTGTTACAGATGAGAAGTGAGATGCCGTGATGAATGTAATGTTTCTACGCGTGTGTTTGTCAGCGTGCCGCTCTGGAGGCGTGTCATAAGGGCTGGGGTACGAGCGTGATCATCGGCGTGGCCGGAGCAGGTCAGGAGATTTGCACTCGTCCGTTCCAGCTGATCACCGGACGCTCGTGGAAGGGCACCGCATTCGGAGGTGGGACGTCAGATAAGACGCTAACGGTGTTGATAGAAATCATCGCTCAAACATGCGCCTTGCAATGTCTGATTACTGTAAAAAAACAGATCGACATTAATTGACATAGTTTTTATATACACCCATGGGATAAAAAATAATGAAGAACTTAATAATTACAGAGAGAGATTATATTTCTACCACAAGGTGGTGGAAATAGAGACACTGGTGTCATTGTTATCAGGCGTCATTAGAGCCATTGGTGTCATTATTGTCACTTTGGTGTCATCACTTGATGTCATGTGTTGTTATCACCATTGGTATCATTAGACATGTCTTTGGTTAGCCACACTGATGTCATTGGCGTAATAATTATCATTGTTGTGTGTCATTATTGTCATTGGCATCAATAGAAGCCGCATTAGTGTCACTCGCATCATAGGCGACTGGCATGATTAGCATCATTGGTGCCATCATTGTCATGTCATTAGCGCCTCTGACATCATTGTCATGTCATTAGCGCCTCTGACATCATTGTCATGTCATTAGCGCCTCTGACATCATTGTCATGTCAATATAGTCACTGGTATCAGTAGAAGTAGCCGCACTGGTGTCACTGGCACAGTTAAATCATTTTTGCCACTGGTGTCATTAGGGTCACTGCTTTCATTATCCACACTCGTCTTATTTGTCTCATTGGTGTCCTTTCCATTATTGTGACATTAGTGTCATTGGTGTCATTTCTTTTTTTTTTTTCAGGTTGGAAGAGTGTCGAAAGTGTCCCTAAACTGGTGGAAGACTACATGAACAAGAAGCTGATGGTGGACGAGTTTGTGACCCACACGCTGCCTTTCGATCAAATCAACGAAGCCTTCGACCTCATGCATGCCGGAAAGAGGTTCGAGTTTCTACTTTCTAACTAACGATCCTCTTAATTTGCGTTAAAAAGATTCTCATCAGCGTTTTTCTCCTCGTGTGTCCCTGACAGCATCCGAGCCGTCCTGACGTTCTGAAGACCAGCTCCGGTTCCTCTGTGATTCTTCAGTCTGTAGTTCAGCACTGATTTCTGAGCACTTATATAGAGAGTTCTGATCCTGGAATAGAGTTTGATTGTTACACTTTAAAACTGATTAAAGAAGATCAATAAACAGATCATAAAAAAGTGAACACCTTGTGCAAACATGCTTGGTTGATGATTAAACAGAATACACACAGAAATGTACACCTGGAAAAAACACCCACACACACAATCACACCCACACCCCTGCTGAATTGTGTGTTGTTGGAATCGAGCAGCTCTTGAGCTTCCGTCTCGACCCGGGTCTGAGTTTCACATTCTCAAACATAAATAAACATCATCCACGTTGTCTTCATGTCCACTGAGGACGGGCGGAGAGGGAAACCCACCAAGCACACAGACCTCATAACCCCAATAAATATTATTTAAATGTAATAAAGATCAGAACAAATCTTCAGTTGTTTGAGTTTCACACAAATATTACCCTCATTAATTAACACCTGGTGATACTTTCCGCTATTCCCATCAAGGGGGCGCTACAGCAGACCATCCGATCCACACACGACTCAGCACAGGTTTTACACCCGATGCCCTTTCTGACGGAACGCTGCATTCAGTGGTATGGGGTGTGGCCACTCACCCACATCGGGGCTCGAACCTGGATCCTAAGATCCACAAACCTGGAGCCGTAGCCACCCGAGTCACCACTCCGCTAAATAAATAAGTACAAATGTGTTGTAAAATATATTTATTAAATGGCTTATATTTGGCCTATATAAATGGCCTTACATTTATATAAAGATGCATTTAGGAAGAGTAATTGATTTAATATTATTTGATTTAATTTGATTTGATCTAATAATTAAATTTTATTTAGAACATTTTATTTTTACATTACAAATAATTATTTTAATTGGGCTATTATTATTATTATTATTTGTATTAGTATAATTATATGAAATAATTAAAAGTTTTAATAATTAAAAACAATTATATATAAACATATAAAATATTTATTTAATTAAACGTTTTTGACCTTTATTTTATTTCAATCATTTGCCCTCTTATTTGCTTGCTTGTAATTGGTTTTATTTTATGCATTTTATTTATTTAGTATTTTCTAATAATTTTATCTTAAACACACCATTTTTATTAACTATTATTATTATTATTGTTATTAGTAGTAGTAGTATTGTATGTTCAGTAAAATATTAAATATATTAATAATTTTTTATATACAGTATTTATATTGCCTTATATGAAGGAATATTTAAATTACTAAATACATTTACAAATAAGTAAATATCCTGTGTAATTTAATAAATGAATGACTGATTTTAAAATGTTTATTCAACTTGAATTTGTTTTATATCAAATTTATTTTATTTCAGTCCATTTCATTTATCTAATATTATTTTATTTATTTTATTTAATGCATTTGCATTTTATTTAGTTAGTTTTTTATAACTTTTATAAAAAAAAATATATAGATTTTTTTCATTACCCATATAATAATAATAATAATAATAATTATTATTATTATAAGTATATGTGCAGTAAAACATACAATATATTAATTAAATATTGAATAGTTTATATTACTTTATATAAAGGAATGTTTAAATTATTACATACTTTTGTGTGATTATATAAATAAAATCTTCCTTTTATTTCAGTCCATTTTATTGTAAATAATGTAATATTATTGCAGTTTCTTTGTTTTATTTTTTCATTACACATAATTACATTTTACTCATTATTATTATTATTATTGTTATTATTATTGTTATTATTATTATTATTATTATTATTATTGTTATTATTATTGTTATTATATGACTGACTCAGGCTGCCTGACTGCAGTGTTCCATATTGAATGTAAACGCCCTACAACATGGCGGCCGGCGCGCGCTAGTGCCCTTGCCGCGGTGCGGGTGTTGATTTGAGACACAGCCCGGACTCGGGTTCCTCCAGTACAGAGTCAGAAGATGGCGACGGCTGAACCGGTGAGAGACAGACAGGCGTGTGGCTTTACTGCGTGTGTTAGTGCTGTTAGAGGGCTGAAGTGCGGAGATCACCGGCCTGTGCTGGGACTCGAGTCCTTTAATCTCTCGGTGTCGGAGCGATTCGGGAAAATAATCAGCTCGGAGTTAAAGCTGCTAGCAGGGCTACAGTAAATAGCTTTAGCTTTAGCATTAGCATTAGCCTGTGGGCGGATTACTGAACTCAGCTGACATTAGGAGATCTGGCATTAATTTGTGCAGATATATTTTTATTTGGTTTTAGACTGTATTGAAATAAACCTGTCTTAGTTTAAAGTTAACTTTAACACCGAGCTGTGTGTTTATTTTATTCTGTTACAGGGTTAGCTAACTGCTCAGGCTAACCTGGGGGTTACAGTTAAAGTTACAGTGTTTTAGTCTAAATCTTTATTTATCTTTTATATTTTTATTTATCTTTTATTTTTCAATCAGGAGTTTAAACCCGTGGTCTGGGTTAGGATTAAAGTTAGCTACGTGTTTAGCCAAGACTGATCACAACAAGAGCTCTGAGTTCTCTGTTCTGATTGGTCAGAGCTCTGAGTTCTCTGTTCTGATTGGTCAGAGCTGACATCATACTATACTTATTAGCAGTGTAATAATGATTTAATTCATAAACATGTTGATTATTTTTCTACCGCAGCTTCACACAGTGTGTTTTATTCTTTAGAATTGTTTTTTTGATATGCTGTTTGTTTGTTTGTTTGTTTGTTGTTTAGGAAGTGACCCCGAATACAGAGAATTCAGAAGAAGAGCAGAGCGATGTGAGCGGCCGAGAAGTTGTGAGTCCTGAAGATTACATCAAACATCCGCTACAGAACAGGTAGAAACCCAATCTCGGGGCTTGTCAGTATACACACACACACACACACACACCTTCTTGATTGTGTCGGGTCATTTGTTATTTTCGCGTCATCTCCTTCTTCATGTTGTTGTTCTCCTCTTTTCCCCCATTCATTTCTTCCTCTTCTTCTTTGTTTTCATTTTATTCTCCTTCTTGATCCACTTCTTCTTCTTTCTCTCTCTTCTAATTCTTTCCTTTTCCTTCTTCTCTCTCTCATGGTTCTCCTCCTCCTCTTATTCTTCCTCCTTTTTGTCGTTTACTACTTCTCACCCTCACATCTCCCCATTCTCATCTTTCCGTCTCCTCTTGTCCTATTTTTCCTGCTTTTTCCCTCTTCTTGTTTTTTTCTTCATCTTCTTGTCCTCCTTTTCTTCCTCCATTCTTCTCCCCCTTCTTTAATCATCTTTATTTTCTACTTCAACAACTTCGCATCAGTCTCCCCCTCCACGTTCATTTAGTGTCCTCCTGCAAACGGAAATTATTTTTCTTTTTATTTCTTATCCTTCTTCTTCTCATCCTCCTTCCCATCAACTCATCTTTTTTTCCTCTCCTCCATGTAATTAATCCTCTTTTTTTCCATTTCCCTAACTTTTTATTTAAAATATTTAATTTATACCTTATTTCTTTTTTCCTTTTTTCTTCCACTTCCTACGGTTACCCATCTTCTCCTCTTTCATCTTCATTGTCTTACTTTTCCTTTTCCTCATTTTTCTCCCCGTCCTGTTCATCCTTCCCCTCATCCTCATTCTTCTTTCCTCCTTCTCCATCTTGAGCTTCTTCTAGTTTCTCTCCATCTTCTTCTTTTCATCGTATGTGAGGCCTCGACATGACCACATTTTGTGCGTTTCTGTAAAGGAATTGAAGGAACCTCGGGCCGCGTGTGCCTCAGGACCGATCCGAGGAAGTGTTTGAGATGGTCGTTTGATTTTGTCACTCCGGTTCCTCTTTCAGTTCCTCATGTCGTTCTTGGTGTCTTACTTTATCTTAATAATAATAATGAGGTTTAAGGGAGGGAGAGAGATTCTGCTAGTTTAAGTGATCTGTTCCTAACACGGGTAGTCCTTGACTTATGAACATTAGAGTTACGAATTTCCACAGATATGAACTGACCGCAGTTCAATGAACATTTGTAGATGCAAACAAATCACGGAAGCACTGTAGCTCATGAGTTGTACAGAAAATAGACACTTCAGTGCACCAGATATTTCATACATTCACTTACTCACTGAGAACATTCTAAATAATTGTAAATATTGATGTCTAATATCTGGTATATTATGTGTGTGCGGGAGAAATGAGTCGGCCTCACCAGTTTTAATGGATCAGTCCGGGAGCACGATGATGGAAAATGCCTGTCCTGTAAAGCTGTCCTGATAGTGAATGATACTAATTTCAGGAAATCCTCAACAAAACAGAGTTCACAGTCCAATACAGTGGACATCACAGAGACAAAATGATGTCCGGGATTCCCCTCGCGATTTACAGACGCCGAGACAAGACTGTTGCATTTCACTGTGAGATTCATTTCCTTGGGCGCGGTTACAGTTTTTGGCCACATGATGGCTATGTGGGTGAAATGGGACAGAGATTTAGTCATGTGGACTTACATTGTATATTCGTGTGTCAAAGGCGTATAAGACTCACTTTGTCAGACTTGAGAACAAATCCGGCTTACAAACATGATCTTGGAACAGAACTCGTTCATAAGTCGGGGGCAACCTGGAATCAGGTTGTTTTGTAAACTAGATGTACTAGTGTGTGTGTGTGTGTGAGAGAGAGATATTTAAAAGGAGAACGTAGCAGTGCTGCTGAAAGTCATTTGATGTGTGAAGGTAAATGGCTGCGTGACGGTGCGTGTTGTGCTCGTTCTCCCCCTCAGATGGGCTCTGTGGTTCTTCAAGAACGATAAAAGTAAAACCTGGCAAGCCAACCTGCGACTCATCTCCAAGTTCGACACGGTGGAAGACTTCTGGGCGTAAGTCACTACACCGCACCTGCTGCACCAGCGTCCTGAAGCTGAGAGTCGTTCCGGGTCAGGTATCAGAGTGCAGGTGACCCCTGACCCCTGACCTGAGCGAAAAACCCCTCAGACAGAGCTGTGCGAGGAAATCGATTATACAGTTTAATCACTGTTACAGTATGTTGGTCGATTCGATTCATCAAGTCAAGTGAGTCAGTTGAATTCTGTTTTTGATTCACTGTTTTGAAATTATTTCGGTTACCTTTAAATCATCAATATTTGACAAATTCCTTAATTCTACCACAGCTTTTGCAAAAAATATAAAAAATATAATTTTAATATTCTAAATTGAATTTAAATCCAATAAATTGATTCTAATGACTGAACCTAATTAACAGAATACCCATGATTCACAGCTCTCAGAAAAAACTCAGAAAAAAACCACCTGGGCAGAAATGAAACCTCGCCTTCTCCAAAAAAAAAAAAAAGGAAAATATTATTAATACTAGAACTCACAATTATACACATTTTTTAAAAATAAAAAGACGTAATTTGTTCAACACTTTTTTTCAGCTTATTTGATAAAAAAATAGGCAGATAAAGATCATTTATACATTTATTTGCTTCTTTACCTATTTATTTAGTTTCATGCACTTTTGTTTTAAGGGAGGTGAGTACCGTCTTCCTTTAAACGACTGTGAAATAGTAAAGAAAAATTTCCAGATGATAAATAAATATGTTATTCTAAGACGTAATTTAAACATTAAATCATCCTGAAAGTTATTTTTATATAAAACCATGGCCTGGAGTTTCTTGTTTTATCTCTTCTATAATTTCTAAAAAGTGATGCATTAAAAGTAAAAATTTTTATGCTGATCCAAAAAAAAAACCAAACAAACATCCGATCTGTCACTCGATCTGAAACGCAAAGGTTGTGTGCTTTTTAAAATTGGAATATCCCTCATCTCCTCCTCGATCCAGAGATCAGAATGATGTCATCATCATCATCATCACTAACTGTGTTATTCAAATAAAAAACGACAGAAGTTCAGGCGAACGCAGCGTTAGATGTTTCTCCCACTAGAGGGCGCTTTATTAATCACACACACAGAGAGCTCAAGCGTCCGCTATGTTTCTAAAATAGCCTCATTTTTGTATGTGAACAGTTTATTAATTAAGAATTGTGTTGAAAGTGTGTACACCCTCATGTCGCCTCCTCAGGCTTTACAATCACATCCAGCTTTCGAGTAACCTGATGTCGGGATGTGATTACTCACTGTTTAAGGTAAGCACTGTTACGTTATAATAATCAATTTATATGTATATATCTATCTATCTATCTATATATATATATATATATATATATATATATATATATATATATAT
>JAOVVB010000001.1:24290680-24306167 GCA_028570985.1 Heterobranchus longifilis
TCATGTTTGTGGCTGTAATGTGACAAAATGTGGAAAAGTTCAAGGGGGCCGAATACTTTTGCAAGCCACTGTATGTAGTGAACATGGAGCTAAAGTATCAGTGAGAAGAATTTATAAGGTTTCCTGCTGGGAAAAGAAAAATCTGGAATCCAGTGGTTTTATTTATTTAATTTATTTGTAGGTCACGTGGTGGTTGCTTTATCACTTTGCATGCATGCAAAAGAATTTAGTAGGAGTTTGTTTATTTTATTATTATTTCCTGCATTTTGTTCACTCCAGTAATGTTAATTTTTTTGTCTCTTTTTTTTTTTTCTTTTTACAGAAACTGCAGCAGTCCTGTTACAATAAATAAAGAAACAAAAAGAAAAATCACCCTAAAATGTAATCTAACAGCAAAGTTGGCGAATCAAAACCAGATATGTACAAATTCTCAGACGTTTATTCATTATATAAAAACCTGATGTCTTATACAGCTGTACAGTTTATAAATGCTAAACCCTTTGATTGTTTTTTTTCCTCTCTTTATACCCACTCATTTTTTTAAGGCATTATTGTGTATTATTACTTTTGAAATGAGTCTCATTGTGTTATTGTTTTTTAAAAGAAAAAACTTTTGTTAATTTTTTTAGTTACATTTAGAAGTTTTGGCGAATACTACACTTTCAAGCTAATTTATTTCTGATTTGTTTTTTTTTTCTTTTCATTTCCATTTTTAGTTTATTTTAGACTGATATTAATTTTGGTGTTATTTGTTATAACGCATTGCAGTTTTGTTTACTTTTTTTGCCGTGTTGTACATCTGTGTGTGAATTTTTGTTGTGTTTCACTGATAATGAGATTGTTATAAAAAAAAGTGATCTACAGAAACAAACAAAAAATAAATAAAGGTTAAAATTGATTGTATGAGCATTGTATAAGAGATGAGTGTAAATAAATTTGTACAGTGCATTGTCTTAACCCAGGCTCTGTTGTCATAAATGTGTGTGTAATTTTTTTTTGTGTATGTTTAAGTATTTGCACTTTATTCGCTGTTCGGCCAACCACCAGGATTTAATAAAGTGAAGAGTTAAGAGACTTCCATTAGATAATTACTGCAGTGATTAATACGGCTCAGCTGTAACGAGTTATTTAATCCTGACTGATGCAGTGGAGAGATTATCATTTGTCAGACGGCACATCCTGTGGGCGTGGCTAAGACTCGGTTTCTTTCAGAAGGGTCAATTATTGTTCTGCATCAAGCGAATGAAAAACGCATAAGGAGATTGAAATAGCTGAAACTACTAACATTAGGTTAAGAACTATAGAACGCATTAAAACCTGAATCATCTTTGAGGAAGAAATGTGCTCGGGGGAAAAAAAATAGAGTGATGGGAGATCACTTAAATAAATAAATACGTTAAATAAACTGGGAATAAACTAGCCTTAAGAAAACCATTTATCAGTGACGCGAATCAGGAAAAAATGGCTTCAGATTGTTAGCGAACATAACGAATGGACTGTGGAGTGAAGGGAAAGGATTTGCCCTGCAGATTTGCCCCGTTCCAGAGGGATCACGGTAAGTAAAGAGGCAGATGAGGCGATGGACTCATGGCAGTGGAGCCTTTGGGTGGGTGGGGCCTCGTGTGGGTGGGGCCTGGACAGTTTGGGAGTTTGTAGATTGTAGGTGGGGTCAGTGACCTCGAGCTCTTTGTACTGTACGGCCGTGCCGTGTGGGATGCGCTGGGTGTCCAGGTGTCTTTCTTTCATGGCCAGCACTGAATTTATTTTAGTGATTTATTCTGCTCTGGCTTTTGGATTGGATCAGGCGCTCATGATCCTCTCACCGTACAGTATATAATGGATAATCGGTGTTACTGGGTTGCTGTTGCGGCTGATCAGTTTATGTGATGAATGATTGAAATTTCTGAAAAATATGATTTTTTTTTTTTTTACCTCATACAAGACATTTATTTATGTTTTTAAATGTTTATTTAAATATTTAGCTTTTATTTATTTATCTCAAAAATAAAATAAATTTCTAAATAAAAATCATCATATTCATAATTTTTGAAATCTTTATTAATTAAATGAGTACCAGACAAACACATGAACATCACTCGACATTGTTTATTCCAGACAATCCGTCAGAATTCTCCATCCTGGACATTCAACATTTTTGCAATTTTAGGAAAATTCATATTGAACTTTCTTCCAAAGCTTTGGCTAGAGCAAGATCATCAGCTTCACCTGTGAACGAATGTAATGATTATTTGGTGGTTCAGTCAGATGAGTGATATTTTACAGTCTTGGTCCTTGTAGATTGTGTTTAATAAAGCTCAGAGTTTGAAAGAGCTTCTGAAAATCAGTGCAGGAGCAAAGCAAGTGAAGATATAAAAAAAAAAATCAAGGTTCAAATTTCAAAAAGGTTTCATTTTATTAATTAAAAAAAAAACGAATTTATTTGCAACTATCTTTCTGGAGTGTTTATGTAAAAATGTATGAAAATTCATTTGAGTTGGATTTTTTTTGTTTGTTTGCATCCTACACGTCCCTCCTGTATTTGTGTAAAATTCTGAGAGATTTTATTTACAATTTATCACATTATACAAATTAAATTTCAATTAGCTTTTGATCATTTCATTTACAACCCAATTAAATAAACTTGTTTTACTTTGTGAAACTTGTATTGTTTCCTCTGTATTAATGACCTGCAAGACTAAAATGCAATTAATTGAGACTTTAACCCTTTGATCAGGAAGTGATTTTTTTTTAAACCATTTTGTTGCCATTTTGTACCTTTTGCCTTTTATGGAGTTTTGTGGGCGTGGCAACAGACTGGTGTTGGTCAACATATGAACATCTGTAGGAGGGAAATTTGAAAATTATCTGCAAATCTTGCAGGAATTAAAGTTCAGTTTGGGCAACAGGGCATTTATACTGCGACCAACAGTTAACAAGTGCGAAGGAATGACGATGTTGGTAGAGTTTATAAAGAAACAGAGAATGTCTTAAAGAAACACAATCTACACGTGGTTACATTCGAGGTAAATTTGGACATTTCATTAATGTATATTTAAACCAATAATAAGTAAACAGGGAATTACCAGTTTATTAGTTGCTACATTTAAGAACAATGATGTTCTCCTCCAGTTGGCTTGTCTTTTGCGTCACTCTCAGAGAACGTCTCTGCATTTATCGGATTTAATTGTCCGTTGTCGAGCGCCGTGTCCTCTCTGACGGGCTCCAGAGGCCGATCTGTAAAATTCTCCACCAAAACTGAGTTGTTTCTGCTCCGTGCATGAAAGTGTCCATGCTCCGAGAATGGAAACTGACTCTTGCTGTGAAAGCCAGGACTGGGACACGGGCTGGAGAAGGACAGCATCCTCTGGCTGCCGTACTCAAAGCTGCTGTAGTTCTCCATGGAGTCTCTGGAGTCCTTCCTGGCCTGGCAGGAGGAGGCGCTGTGAGGGGGAAACGTCCTCCACAGTGACCGACCCCTCCGGCACCGCAGGATCCGAGCGAACGCCCGGCGGAACTCGCGGCTGTAACACGGGTAGATGACGGGGTTCACGCAGCTGTTGAAGTAACCGAGCCAGAAGACGAATTTGAAGACGCTTTCTGGGGGACGCAGATGAGTGTTGAAGGAAACTGGAAGAAAAGAACACAATGTGGAATCACTTAAAAGAAGAGGGTTCCTTAAAGGTTCTTCATCGTAAATCAAAGGTCTACAACGTACAATTTCATTCTGGTGACAAAAGCCTGGAATCATAAGGCAAAAATTAAACTGGCTAAAAAAATCTCGAATGTGATTGGTCTACGATATTTTATTTATTGACATCACAAAGCGCCTCATACCGAACTATTAATCCAGAAGTCCTGGGAAATATTTTTCAATGTGTCAGTCCTTGTTTGCGCTTTAACAAACCTCAATTTAGGTACTGTATACTGTACATTGTGCCATGCCTTTATTCCTGCATTTCATATCACGTCCAGGAGATGGCGACATTGTTCAAATCAAGCAGGACTTTTGATAGTGCAGAATAACAGAACAGTTCTGAGAGGGAGAACTCTCGTTATTTTTCTATATAATCCTCTGCTACACCAATGCATTATCCCAGCGGTTTCATGTCTGAAACGCCGGCCTCCCAGGAACTCCTTTAATGTCCCAAACATGCAGGAATGTCTTGGAGTGAGGTCGGGGACGTCGCGATAACTCCCAGCCGAGTTCTTGAAATGTGCAGGTGGTGCTGGTGAATGATTGTGTGTACAGTTTACACAGACAGATGCGTCTCTCTCGGAACAAGTTATCATGCGTTTTACTCTCTGAACACGGGAACGACTGCAGTGAGCTCCAAGCCGTCATCCACGGACAGACGTTCAAATGTTTTACCGCGGCTAAGAGTCTCATCACTGTACTGTGCTTGAAGTTTTCAGTAAATGTCAATCGCTTTTACACCTTCATTCACCCCAAAGTCCTGGTTGGACTTGAGCGTCCCTTGTAGAGATTTTATATAAACCAGGACAGGCTTCAGTTACAATCTTTATATTTAATTAAAATTGGTTTCTTTCCTGATTCTTATACAGGGTGAAAATATTAATCATAACATTTAAACCCAAGAAGCTAAAAATAAGTGAAGCAATCCATGATGTTAATGCTCTTAAAATACTCATATATTCCAATAACATTAAACCCCAACTGCATTAAATGCATTTACAGATGCTCTGAATGAGTCTAATAAAATTAGAATGTTCTTATGAAATTTAAAAAATACTACATTAAGGATAATATTTGAGAACTTAAAATAGTTTGGGGTCTATTTGAATATTTTTATTTAAACATTTGACTGTATACTGTTATATTATTATGTTATGTTTAAGCACATTTAAGAAGATCAGTACAAGTAATTATAAAGGATGTTGTTTTGTGTGTGTGTGTGTGTGTGTGTGTGTGTGTGTGAGTCATTGAGAGAGCGAGAAAGAGAGAGATTTACGGTCTGTGTGTCAGGAAACTCCTCCTTTCTTTGATAATTACCCAGATTTCCTTTCCATGTTAATCCAAAGATCAGACCTTCATTTCATAATGAACGTCGTTACAGAATGAAGAAAAAGTTACTTTACAGGATATACCGAAGTGTAAGGAGAACACCACATGCAAGGGGGTACAAACTTTTGCACCTAAACATATAAGGTACAGTTGAGTTGGCTGGAAATCTAACTCACGTATTAAATGGGTGGGGCTTAGCATAAAAAAGAAGTTTCCTTAGTCTCTGATTACACACACACACACACACACACACACACACACACACCAACCTGTTGTTTCTGCTACAACAACTTCTCTGACTGCTCATCTGTCCCGAAAGTGTCGGAAAACAGCTTTACCTCTGACCGATACGAAGCTCTGACACTGGAGACTCCTTCCATAAATGTCCCCATCATGGACTAGAACACTCTGTGTCCTGCTGTTTTAGGAAAATAATCCACAGCAGCATGGTGCGATGAGGCAGGGTTACTGTGACCATCCTGAAGTTGATTGTTTTCCCATCACGGCACATCCTTGAGTGTTTTATCCTCCTTTTATTCCCCAGCAGTTTGCCAATGATTAAAAATGTGTAAATGAATATAAATCATGATTATTTAAAAACTAAGACGTTACATGTAGTTTCTGTTCTCACTACTGCTATAAATTATCCTTCCATCTCTATCATAGTTACTACGGCAAAACCAAAACACAGCTTCTGTAAATTTTTCTGTCTTGAAAGCGCTTAAACTGTAGTCTTCTTCCATGAATATCTTCCCAGGAAAAAACCTCATCATGAATAATATGTTTCTCGGTTAAATAATAACATTCATATATAATTAGACTTAATTATTGTTACTATGAGAACAGTAATGTATTAGAACGTTAGCCTAGTCAATGATTGAGATGCCCTCCAATGTGCGTGAATTAACACAATTCTGCAAAGAAGAGCGGATCAGAATTCCTCCGCTTACTGGCAGGTATCGCAAATGTTTTGATTGATTGCAGTTGTTAACGCCAAGGATGAGCACAAGCAGTTATTAGGTTTAGGGGTAATTACTTTTCCACAGAGGGCCGGGCAGGTTTGGAGAGCTGTTTTCTCTTTTTCTTTTTCTTTCCCTTTTTTTTTTTGTCTTAATCATCATTTAAAAACTGTATTTTGTTTTTACTCCAGTTAGCTTTGTGTAATACAGTATTCCCTTAGCATACTAACTCTCACCTTAAGTTTCTCAGCCTATGAAGGATTTTTGGCATACGAGCGACCGAACTGAGCCGAAGCAAACGCTGGCTAAGTCGCGCGTACGTCTGGGAGCCGTTCAAAATGTGTTTGCGTCAGTAGAAAGCCAAGCGAAGCGAGTTTACATATTTTTTGTGGTTGTTTTTGCATTTTGTGTAAGATTTAGTGAAGGCATACTGTAGCACCATGGGTCCCAGGAATGTTATCAAATACGGTAGCAAAGAAGAAATTCAAGAGAGTCTGTAAAGCTGCTTTGCGACAATGTCAATTGCTAAAAGCGCTATACAAATAAAATTGAATTGAAATGTAAAGGGAGCCGCTTTAAGGTTAAGTGAGGTTAAGTGAGGTTTAATGTCTATTTATTTTATTGTCTTCTATGTCTTTACTAAAAGTTTTGATTGTTTTTAGATTTAAAAATATGATTATAGTTTTGAAAATTCATAATATCGGTAATATTTTTGGGTGGCTGGAACAGATTATCTGCATTTACATTATTTCCTTTGGGACAATAAGTTTAACAAACGAAATTTCACCTGTGGAACGAATTAAATATGTATACTGAAGAAAAAATCATGAATCGTTTTTCCCCAGCCTCAGCAGGAGGTTGTCATTTGGTTGTCAGAACGTTAATTTGGCAACTTTACAGATTTTGGAACGAGTTTAGTTTTAGGTTGTTGTTTGGTAAAATGCTTTTAGAACAAACAAAATTTAGAAAATACAACCTTAATAAAAAACAATATTTAGTGATTTTTTTTAATTAAGTCATCCCTCCTGCTGATTATATGGTTTCCTTTTTAAGTTAATGATGGTGTTCTGTTGTCTTGTGGTTTTATTTGCGACATTGTTTTGGGGTCGATCGTTTAATGCTACCCGAGCCTCATTAATCAAATTTATTCCGTCATCATGACAACTTCATACAACATCGTGGTTCCTGCTGGGGCTCCAGTCCTACAGCTGTTACGATTAAAAATAATGATAATAATAAATAATAATAATAATAATAATAATGATAATAATAAAATCAACTGAGGACGTCCAGCTGTGTAAAGTTTGTCGTGCTGTTCTTTTTGTTCTCTCTGTCTTTTATTCTTTCATTTGATCTCCATGATGAATATTTGGATGGATGTCGGATGTGTACCACCGTTCCTAAGAGAGAGAGGCTTTTAACATGCACGAGCAGCAGCACAGACTCACGGCATTCACAAGCTCGAGAGGAAAAGCGTGGGATTTGGCTCAGAGGTCAAATAAACTTCGGCGTGACTCAGGACTAAGTCGCTAGACTGTCTTACATATTTCTGCTTCTCTTTTTTAAGCCGTGTTTTCTGAAGCAATAGGAAACGCTGATAGAGCATCAATCTTCTCACACTGCCGTAATTCAGAACAAAATAAGAAATAATCGACTTATTGTGAGCTGTAAGGGCTATAAACTTAAGCAGGAATCAGAATGTACCTGAATGTTACACGCGCAGGGCTGAGTTTACCCGTATCAATTTTAAAGATTTTGACATTTAAAGTAAGTGAATTTTTTGTCTCAAGTGAGGATCAGTTGAGGATTAAATCCAGTGGCAATAGACACCATGCTGAAATGTGTTTTGTAAACATGCTCCAAGACTCAGGCCTGATGTCCAGCTCTGTTATATAATGGCTGACCCTTCACTCGAACCTCAGCTTCCGTCCAAAACTGATTTCTGGGTCAAAGAACAAAGGGACGCGCTAGGTTAGTAGCTAAACGGCTGTTAGTCTGATGGAGGGAAACAGTTCACTTTAGAGCTACTGAAGAAGTGAATAAACACGTGTACAGTATCAGTTTTTTGTGTCTATCTGTGATTGGTTAATTTATATATCTCCGTTCTTGACGATGGTGAGCGATGAAACCTGCCATAACCACAAGTCCTGGGTCTTTACTTTCTATTAACGCTTATATTATAGCAGCTATAAACTATCATTCCTTCACCAATCTGGGGTTTTTCCTCCCATTAAAGGAAAAAATGCACAGAACTCCTTTGTATTGATGATGTCAGAAAACAAGTTGAAGATCTTTACAGCTCTGACCAATACAAAGCACTGACACTGGAGACGCCTTTCATAAAAGATAAACAAATATCCTGAAATATTTGGATTCCAAAATATCCATGCATATTTATTCAGTTATTAAATCGACATAAACATGTATATATTTTCACAAAGGATTCACAGCTCATTCTAGAATCTAGGACACTGCTTAAAGCAAGCTGATAGAACTGATACCTGAACAGCTGGCTCGTAACAAATGTCCATATACCATCAAGAGATCAGGCTAGCAATGTGGTGATAATAATATTGCTATATACTGTATGCAGTCAGCCAAAACTATTGGTGCTAATTGTATGTTCTTTATGTTATACATACAATACAGAAAACCATGTGTGCCAAAGAAGCTACTGTACTTCTGAAGTTCAACATGGAAGTGACCAATCTTGCTTCACTAAAAATTTCAAGATCCTAACTTCAGTTGTTTTGGAGAGATGATTTTATGTGTGTCCCAAAAATGGCCAATTTTCTTTGCATTATATATTTAAAATGCAAATTATTCATATCTCTTTATGGGTATTGATACTAAAATTGGTACATGACCTGTAAAAACTGTTGCTTAAATTAAAGTGTTCTAACACAGTGGTTTTGTTTAAAGACAGACACACACCGTATATTATGTGACAATAAAATATAGAAAATTATAGTTTATTCAGTTAAAATTGCAGACAAAATTGTCTTTTTTTAGTCTGCCCAATAATTATTGTAAACACACACACCATTAAAATTCCAGGGCAACCTCAGGGCTTTAAAAGATTCTAAAGCAAAAGATCTGTAGTGTCCGTAACCATGTCAAATTCATGTTGCAATATTTTAAATTTTTTTTATTTCAGAATAATAAACTTTTTCAGGTTTATGTCTTTTCCTGTGAAATCTGAATCGGCCAAGTTTCATCTGAATGACAGTTAAGATCGTTGAAAGATTTGAATTCAAAAAAGTTACAGCCATTAAAACATAAAAGGTGATGAAAATGTATTTAGCAAATTAGTTTCTTTTTATCTGATAAAAATATAAATGTGTATATTAAGGAGATAAGAAGCATTGAGTATTATGTAAAATGGCGTTATACTGTATGATCCTGTCTGAAAAGTCACTTTTGCACCTGGGTGAGACACTTTATCACTGATACCATGTTTTGTCTGAGTGATAAATGTTATGACAGAAACATATCCTATCATCAGCTATTCTAGAAATAAATTTAAAGGGATTTAAAAATACAACATTTTAATTTTGCTAGCAGTTTTATTTTTCAATATTGAAACAGATATCATGTGTTGTAATATTTTAAATTCCGTGATTTGATATTTAAGCTGTACCTCCTCCACCCCTGGTGCAGGCCTGGGGAATACATCATGATTTTCTTGCTTTTTTTCCAGCTTGTATTTCAGAATGTAACAAGGCTTCACAATATGTTGTGTAAGAATAATGACCTACAGATGCCTCTGTGCCTGAATCGAATAAGCGATTAAACCCTGATTCAAATTGTTGATAGTCTTGTGTTGTGCAATTCACACAGCCTTGTGTGCTGATTATTTTTATTATTATTGCGTGTTTAGAGCCTGAAGTTGTTTGTGCTTGAATCCGTTTTAGGACAAAGCATGAACATGAGCTGGAGGGGAAGCTGGATTAGCATGCTACGAGTAAAGAACGTACACACGGGGTCTGCAAGTTTCTACGTTCGTACTATCTCGAGTTTATGAAATATGACCCACTAACTCCACATGCTGTCCAAAAAGACAATAGGTTCACACCACGCTGGCCGCTGACCAATAAGTAAAACAGGATGTTATGGTACAGAGTGTATATCTTTCGCTTGTTTGCTTCCTTTAAAGGTCAGTCTGAAAAATTCAGCGATAAAACCTTTTTGTTCAGCATGTATGTGCATGTGAAAATCTAAGAGTTAATAAATTACGGTTCTTAGAGAGCAGACAGTTCTTTGGGGTGTGTTTATTTATGCAGGATTCTTTCTCATTGAATCAAAACCTGGTTTGTTTGGACAGGTGTGAACCGAGACGGTCCGGATTGAGGATATTGGTTTTGTAAAGCTGCAACTAACAATTTTTTATTAAGAAATGTTTTATTGGATTTTTCCAAATATATTTTCAATATTTTCTCGGGATAACAAACGCTCAGGACTTAATTAATTTTCTACAAGAGTTTAAACTGGATTGGTCAACAGTTCTTTATCTTCATCTTCTTCTTCTTATTATTACTTTTCTACTACAGCAGCTATAATACGTTGTTGTTTTTGTAGCAACAACCTACGCAGGGTCTTGTAAGGAGAACTGTTTTTATGGAACTTGTATGGAAGGAGTCTCCAGTATCAGCACTTCGTCACAAAGCTTTGGTGGTTTCTTGATCACGCGTAACAATAAAAGGAGAAAAAGTGGTGTATTGAAATTTTTATAGAAAAATAATCAGCTTCATGGTTGTAAGGGTGGTTGTAACTCTGCTTTAAGCAATTAATCACTGAATTACTAAGAGATTCAGTTACAATAACAACTATAATAATGATAGATTCAAGTCCACAGAGCTCATATGTAGCCATAAACCTGACTTTAATGTCACGGTTAGCAATTTAAGCCTGAATTATTTAACGTTACCTTTTATCACGATGTTCCAGTTTCTCTAATTAAAAACACGAAGCGCTGCTACGCTTCTACGTGTGATCCTGTTTAAAAATGGAAACTTGTGAGCGGATTTGTTGGACGTTTATCAACTCCATGAATGTATCTTATCGTCTCAATCCCAATCTCGGGGCAAGATAAAGCGCCATGCTACGACTCAGGAAATCCCAGGACCCGGTGCAGAGGTCTGCTCTCAACTCTGAGAAAACTTGTCTAATTAAGAGCCAATCCAGCTGCACTGTGGCCCCGGGGTCGTGACCTCGGCCTGCAGAAGAATGACTGTGATGTTAATGCATTTATAATAACCACGCGATCCTAAACATTTCAATTCTCACACACTGCTTCCCCCCTCTGGAGCACAGCTGGATCAACGCAGCACACAGAGCCGAGGCCCTGCAGGGTGAAAAAAGGAAGCGGAGAGGAAAATAAAAGCCCTCTCTGGCCCTCTTTTAGTTTTCCTCCATGGGCTTCCTCACGACCAGAGCAGAGGGTCGACACCATGCATTCTCCATTACTTTCGCTGTGATCTGGAACCGGATATCCGGCGCAGATTGAGCACAGACCAGGTGAAAGAAAAAAAAAAAAAACAATTTCAAAAGAGAATCCCTGCTAACAGAGTAATGAAGTCCTCTAGTGCTCAGTGTGCGTCCAGACACTTCACAAAAGAGTCGAAACACATGCTGGTTATTCACAACATTTAACATTTAACATGAAACCTCTACACTGAAACCAGCTGCAAATGACTGAACATACGCAGAATCGTAGTTTATTAGAAACCCTCCTGGGTCGAGTCTCGGAAAACGTTTTGTAAAGTTAACGCCATTGTGATGCTCGCTCCATCAATTAACAATAATCTTTCTGCATTTGGGGAAAAACCCACACTTTGGGATTGTTCAGGTCCATCCTGTAACACATTAAACAAGTTTAAATTGAAATTTGCATAAACGTGTTTCGATGTTATGCTCACAATATTGTATTTTGATACAATAGGAATAAAAGGTGAAACAGGTTTCAGTGTTAGCTCGAGTTTCACTTTCCATCAATGTTCCATGTCATATCTGTCAGAAATCCATCACACAAGTATTGTGGATGATGTTGATGTAACCGATGGATTTGAAGTCCCAGAATTCAGTTAATCTATACAAGGCTGTGTCAAAGTCATGGTAAAGACTCAGCTCAGCTAGTTAGTGATCTACAACGTGAGGATCTATTTACAGGAACACTAGTGCTGATGTTGGCCTTCTGACAATCCGTCGAAGCTTCGGAAGCTGATCTCTTTGAGTTCACAGAGTTCACAGATCAAGGGGTGAGAGAGCAGGACAGGCGTAAGCACTAAAGCGCCGCCGCATCGTCCTTCCATTGGAGGTTTGTGAAAATCACATGGATTTTTATCAGGGTCCTAACATCCTACAGCTTCCCACATACTACTGAAACGGAAGTACGCTTCAGCCGTCTGGATTTAATCTCTTCTTCCCAAGAGTGCAATTAAACCAGGAACTCAGTGCACACACTCTAAAAATGTGTCACTTACTTTGTTTGTTTGTGTTTTTGTTTATTTGTTTGTTTTTGACTCACTGGGAAACTCTTAAAGGTTGAACTCTACTACTGCATGTTTCTTTATCATACTTTGGTTCCCAACTCTGGTTCTGAACAACCGCTTATCTTACATTAAACTAAATGTCCTGCATTTCCCTGCAAACACCCATCTGATTCCATTAAAGTCCCGCCAAACAAGACCATTTCCTGGGTGTGTTAGAGGAAATGTGAAAGACTAGGTGTTCTCCAGGACTGGGGTTTAGACCCTGTGTCTTATCATAAAGAGGATCTTCATAGGGAGATAAAAACCCTTAGCAATAAACACACACACACACACACAATCCATTTATTGAAATATATTAATGAAATACGATATAGCTTCATCCTACGGATTTGTCTATATACTGTATTTGTGTTTATAAGAGATAAATTTTGCAGTTTCTAAAAAAATACGGTAAAACCCATAGCAGTGTTTTCCTGTCAAACATGCAGAGTTCCTTATGAACTCGTTTTAGGAAACTAAGTACATGTAAAATGACATGTGAACAATTCGGATACATTATAATGCTATCCAACCATCTAGCATATGATGATCCCTAGTCCTCCGGGCAACATTCACTCACTCATTCACACACTACGGGCAAAGTTAGCCTAATCTGCATACCGGAGTACCTGGGGGAAACCTACAAAGCACAGGGATGGTATGCAAACTCCATGCACACAAACCCGAAGTGGGAATCAAATCCAGACCCTGGAGGTGCGAGGCCACAGTGTTAACCACTAAGCCACCATGTTGCTATACTATAACTGATACTACTCACTC
The DNA here is from genome assembly GCA_028570985.1 of Heterobranchus longifilis. Classification (NCBI taxonomy): domain Eukaryota; kingdom Metazoa; phylum Chordata; class Actinopteri; order Siluriformes; family Clariidae; genus Heterobranchus; species Heterobranchus longifilis. Next base: position 24,303,973 of record JAOVVB010000001.1, read on the forward strand.
ACTCACGCACTCATCATCACCTCTGTATACAGGGTCACGGGGGCCTGGAGCCTATCCCAGGAGACATAGGGCATGAGGCGGGGTACACCCGGGACAGGGTGCCAATCCATCGCAGGGCACACACACATATACACACATATACACACATATACACACACTCAGGCTTATTCACACACTACGGCCAATTAGCCTAATCTGCATGTCTTTCGATTGTGAGAGGAAACCGGAGTACCCGAAAAAAACTCACCAAGCACGGGTTTTAAGTTGCAAGGCGACTGTGCTAACCACTAAGCCACTGTGCTGTCTATTATCATACTATGACTAATACTAAAACCTGCTAAAGTTTTAGTGTAACCAATTAGAACCAAAACCTGACTCTGTTCTATCAGAGCACGAACCAAGCATGTTGAGACCATGTTGTTATTACAGTGGGAGGAAACCGGAGTAGGTAGTGGAGTACACACACACACACACACACACACACAGACCAGAACCACTAAGCCACGTGCTGCCCATTATAATGCTATAACTCACTATAATACTTTCTAAAAACATTGTGCAGTCAGTTAGAACCAAACCTCAGCTCTGCCAAGCATTATGCAGTGAGCGCGCATTATTATTATTATTATTATGATGATGATGATGATGATGCCACATACCGATGGGTAAGGTGATGAAGAAGGGCAGCCAGCAGGCGGTGAAGGCTCCGACCAGCACTCCCACCGTTTTGGCTGCTTTTTTCTCCCGGGAGAACTTGAGCGCGGTGACCGAGTGCGCGCTGCGCGGGTGATGCCCGGGCTCCTCGCGCGTTCTCGAGCCCTGGTGGATCCTCAGCGTGACCTCCGTGGAGTTGATCCTCTCCTTCCGGACGCCCAGCTGCAAACTCAGACTGGTGCGCTTGGCCACGATGTACACGCGGCAGTACATGGCGAGGATGACGGCGAGCGGGATGTAGAAGGACGCGAGCGAGGAGAAGAGCGCGTAGTACGGCTCCTCGGTGATGTCGCAGGCGGCGGCGTCCGACGAGCGCGCCTGCTTCCACCCGAGCAGCGGGCCGACGGAGATGAGCACGGAGGCGAGCCACACCGAGAGCGCGGCGAGCGCGGCGCGGCGGCGCGTGACGATCCGGGAGTAGGCGAGCGGCCGGCTGACGCCGACGTACCGGTCCACCGAGATGACGCACAGGCTGAGGATGGACGCCGTGCAGCACAGCACGTCCAGCGCGGCCCAGACGTCGCAGAAGACGCTGCCGAACGCCCAGCGCTGCAGGACCTCGTGCGCCGCCGACACGGGCAGCACGGCGGCGCTCAGCAGCAGGTCCGCCGCCGCCAGGTTCGCGATCAGCCAGTGCGTCGGCGCGCGCAGCCGCCGGTCCCGCAGCACCGAGGCCACCACCAGCGCGTTGCCGAGCGCCGCGAAGACGATCAGCGCTCCCAGGACCAGGCCGAGCGGCAGCGCGCGGGACAGCAGCACGGGCGGGTGGCGCGCGCCGCTCCCGGTACACCCGGCACTGCCGTTCAGCAGCGCGCACGAGTCATTTTCGGGAGTCATGGCTGCGAGACATCATCATCTCTTCTTCACGGTGGGAAAGATTACAAGTGGAGCAGAGAGAGAGAGAGAGAGAGAGAGAGAGAGACACTCTGAGGGTGTGAGCTTCCCTGCGCACGGGGATCCCTGATGCGCTCCGGGTCACTCCCTCCTCCCACTTTTCCGCACGCGCGCGTGCGTGCGTGCGTGTGTGTGTGTGTGTGTCGGGGGTATTTCCATGATCATCTGAGCAGTGTGTTAGAGGCGTGCGCTGATGTGCGAACTGTAGATGAAACGTTTGTGAACATTTTGCACCACTTTCCCCCTCCTGGTTATTCTAACTTTCTTTATTTTCACTTTCCTTTTCACACTGTTTAATGTTTATCTTTGGTTGGAAGGTAAAATGAAAATCTTTAAACCTTTCTTTCTTTAAAGTATAACAATCCACCTACTCAGGGGCGGACTGGCCATCTGGAGTACCGGGAGTTTTCTCGGTCGGCCCAGTCAGTGCGCAAATATATAAAAAATGACGGAAACCATAATATTGCATCTCTTTCCTAATCATATGGATGAGTGCGTCGATCGCACGGGCGCCGCAGACAAAGAGCGTGTTGTTGCGGGAGAGAGAGGTTGATTTACGACAGCTGTTTACGGGAGTGTAGTCCAGT
>JAOVVB010000001.1:24321187-24332076 GCA_028570985.1 Heterobranchus longifilis
TTATTTTATAGTTTTGAAATCCCCAGTATTGTTGTAGAATGTAGAAAATAAATCACTAAACAAAAACAAAGAAATTTTCAAGTGACCCCAAACTTTTGAACGATTATGTATATATATTTTTTTAGAAATGTAATGACACCCAGATAGAAACGCTGCTTGTCAACAGGTAAGGCAGGCAGCTGCTTGGTGCCCCAGGCCAGTAGGGGGAACCAGAGAGCTGATTTCTAAGATAAAGGTGCTGAATGCTGGTTGGAGAGGCCGTCTGCACCGAATCATAGAGACACCCTTTCTTACCTCTGATGTTTTACTGGAGAAAAATGTTTAATTCCGTCCTAGACGTCACTGCACTGTCAATCATTTCAAACTCCCTGGCACTTTAGAGAGGTGTGGCATTGTGGGAAAAAATTAGGCACACCTCAGTAACCTTTAATATTCTTTTTATGCAATGTAATTAAAAAGGCTTTATCACAAGGTTCAGGACAGGAGCAGTAATGAAGTGTCTCTGCTCATGTGGAGAACCATTAATACACACACACACACATACACACACACACACACTTAAATCACTATATACGGGAGGTGATTTGGGCGCATGAAATAAATTTGCATGTCTTCTTTTTTCTCATTCTCTCACTTTCTGTTCGTCCTGTCTTTACGCTGTATTGTGTCTCTGCACTCAGACGCTGATTATGTTCTGATGATGGACGAGTGAAAAGTGAAGAAGCCAGAAAGTAAAGCTAATACGTTAATGTGACCGACCTGCGTTATACATCACTGGCGCAGTGACATGTCCCGCGCATCTGTCCATTACTCACAGGCCAGCATGGGAGAACAGATTTCATACCATCTCATCTCTCTGTGTGTCTCTCTCTCTCTTTCATATCGCTCTTCATCTCGAGGTGGACGTTAAGCAGCTCTGATGTCCTAATGTCCTACCTAGTTTATTCATTTACTCTAAATGTACAGGCTAAGATGGCAAAATGGCTTTTCATAATTCACCAGGTCCCATTTCCCTCTCTTTTTACTGTGTGTGTGTGTGTGTGTGTGTATGTATCCGCAGATGTGGTACTTAGGCCTTTCTAGGAATCTGTCATAATGTTGTAAATGAGAAGCAGAAGATAAAGCAGTTACTTTGCAGGTTATGTTGTAAATTCAGTAAATGAAACGCCGCATCATTATCACTCGGTTTGTTTCAAGAAAGTTTCCGCCGAAGTTCATTCGTCTACGGATGAACGCACGTCGGCTCAAATCTAATTTTATGCTCTAATTAAATAATCCTGATGATATGGATTAATAATGACGCCAGCACTCAGTGCTCATAGCTGGAGGTTTAATGACATGGAAAAATGGAGTCACACACTGTCAGTCTTACAGAGAGGATAAAAAGCAGGAAATTCCTGAACCTACAGACTTTATCACAGACTCAGGGTCTTCCCCGTATTCGCTAAGCGTCTCAGAGTAAGAAATTGCCCCTAAGAAATTTCCTAACTGGTTAGGAGTAGCAATGAAATTGAAATGAACTTTAAGTGTGATTCCTAGGAGTAATTCTTAGACACTTAGTACATACGGGCCCAGAAGATCCCCTGAAACCCTTAGAACTCTGTGTAATTAAAACACAGAAGCATTTCAGGATTGTTTTTTCCCCAGGAACCTTTTCTGGAACTACTGTCATTTTTCATACTCAACTTAAGATCTTATTTAGTGTCACATATTTTTTTAGGGGCTCAATGATATTAAAAACAACTCAATCCAGAATTATATTTAGGCGACACGGTGGTGTAGTGGTTAGCACTGTCACCTTGCACCTTCAGGTTCTAGGTTCGGTTCCTGCCTCTGTGTGCATGGAGTTTGCATGTTCTCAGAAACCCTTCTCCAATGAAATACTGAAAAAAGGAAACTTTTCGGACATCATTTAAAAAAACATCAGGAACCTTTTTCAGGAACCCAGTATGGAAAGAAAATAATTTGTCTGTACTGTATTTGTATATGTGTTAATATTTCTTTATTATTTTTTCTCCTCTGTGATACTTGTGTGATAACCCTTTTGTTTTTTTAATTGATGGATGAGGTAGAAGTGGGCCAATACTTTTTTGTGAAAATGGGCTACAAGTTTGTCGAGCTCTACAAAGTGACCTGTCTGGCAGGCAGATTTGATAAACTGGGAAATATACATTTGGAGTTTTTGGCAGTGTGAAAGTTTTGGCACTCACTCAGTAGCCCAGTAATTGTCTATGGGGTTTTCTGTTTGTACTCTTGGCGCTTTGTGAGAAAAGTTATTTTTAATAAACCCAGGAACTTTTCAAAAACTCTGAAACTCAGGAACAAAGTTATTGTTCCAGCAACCCATAAAGCCATTTAAATGGACTCCAGAAATCCAGAAAACCTAAAAGTGTAATTATGTCAGGAGTTTTTCCAGGAATCCAGAAACTTTGTAAAAACCCAGGAACATTTTGGTAATCAAGACCCATTTCAGTAACTAATACAATGTAACGGACATAGAGCCCTTTTTTAAAATAAAGAATCTACCAACTTTTTCAGGCAATCCAAAAATTCAGGAATATTTTAAAGAGTGTTTTTAGAAACTCAAAAACATTTTCTGGAACTATTGGTTTGTTCAGTCTCAGGAACATATAATATTATTTAGAAGCATTATTATTTTTAGTTTTTTTAGACATTTAGACATTTTCTTAGAACCATTCTTGGATTTAAAATCACCAACCATTTCTATAACCTAACAACATTTTCAGGAACTTCTCAGAGACACAAAAAACATTTTTAGAAACATGGTGTTTTATTGATTTTTCTTTTGGAGCAGAGAACCATTATTTTGCAAAAACATGTACAGTAGGAACTGTTTCAGAACCTTAAGAATCTCTTCAACAAATAAATAAAAAAAAAAGAGTGATGCAGGAGGTCGGAGGGGTGCCAATACTTTGCACAGCGCAACAAATGGGATATAATGGTGTTTCATTCTACAGAGTGACCTGTCTGCCCGGCGGATTTGTTAATTTGGTAATTGTAATGTCGCAGATTCTGGTGTTTTGAAAGTTTTGGTACCCTCTTGCTGGCTTAATAGTTTTCTTTGGAGCTTTCCGGTTTCACTGGACTTTTTCTAATACACTTCAGTGAAAAGCTGCCAAACTCAAGTGTATTTCCGTATTAAGAACAACAGTGTGTGTGTGTGTGTGTGTGGGTTTGTGTGTGTGTATCACACTCCTTCTATTCATCTTAATACTCCACGCCTGTCATGTAATACATAAACCTGCACTCCATTTGTTTGATCTCTCCATTACTTTATTCCCATTAGCCCAAATCTCTCGCCTGGAGTCCTGTGTGTGAGTGTATGCATGCACAAATACACACACCTGCGAGGTGTGTATCATTCCAAACGAGAAGAAATATTCCCTGTAATTACCAAAAAACAAAACAAAAAAAAAAAACAAGCTCCCTGGAGAACACAAACAACTCATTATGACATTTCACAATAAAGCAAAGCACAAACTCAGTACAAACATTTGCATTTAATATTAAAGCGACGGCACTTCCGGCGTTACTACTCACCACATAAACACCGGCATAAATATTTCAAAGTCTAATGTTCTGAGCTACAAAGGCTTCAATCATAACTTTGTGTTGTTTTTTTTTGAGCAACTGTGCAGGGGAAAGAACCCCGGGGCGATCACTTTTCTCTCCCGTCCAGCAAAAGAATGTCTCTCAATTATTTTCTTTATTCCGCATTGCCGCCTGTTTAACCGAATACCTTGAGCCAGACATGAAAAACACAGCAGCACTCGTTCTTGAGGTGCCTTGAGGGTTCAACCTTCTCGACCTGAATTTTACAACTGTGTCATGGTTTTCAGGCTGAACATCTGGAGCTTGTAATTCTTAGTTTGGCGTAAAAAAAAAGACTGTTTTTCTTTTTCTTTTTTTTTGTTTTTGCTGAGTGACACGGTCAACAAGAGTGGAACTTGATCAGGACATGACAAATAAGGGTTCTTAAAGTCCCCAGACAGCATCAATTGTTTTGCATTGGGAAAGTGATTTAAGGCTAGCCTCAGCTAACGTTAACCAGATGAACTAGTTGTTTAGCATTAAAGAGGAATTTATTCAGTTTTTAAATTTGAGATCTTGATCATGACATGAAGTTTTTAGGCCAATAAATTTATTTATTCATTTACACATTGCTTAGCTATGATATTAGCTATGTAAGGCCGGTATCTAGATATAAGCTAATATGTAAATATCAGTATATGTAATATCATGTAAACCTCAAAGATTAGCTAGGCTTTCTGAATTCTAGTTCTTACTAGGATATCTAATGTTTTTTTCCTTTAATTTTAATTAAGGTTCTAATTTGCTTCTAATTCTGATGGAAATTCGGGGCATGAGGAAGGGTACACCTTGGATGAGGTGCCAGTCCATCACAGGGCATGAACATACACACTCACACACTAAGCGGAATTTGGAAATGCCAGTTAGCATAATCTGCATGTCTTTGGACTGAGGGAGGAAACCAGAGTTCTCGGAGGAAACCCACCAAGCACGAGGAGAACATTCACACAGAGGCAGGAATCAAAGGCCACAGGTTATGAATCTATTTCTGATAATAGTTCTTAATTATGGTTCTGATTCAAATTTAGTTAATAATTGTGATTCTTATTCTGTTTCTAATTATGGGATTCTGATTCTAATTCTAATTATGCCACTTGACTATACTTCTGATCAAAAATTCTCATTTTGATTCTGTTAATGGTTTGTGATTTTGGCATTGATTCTAATTTTTGTTCTCATTAAGATTTCATTATTGATGATTATTATTTCATGTACTGATTCTAATAATTATGTTTCTTACTATGATCCTAATACTGATTCTACTTCTGAATATGTTTCTTACTAAGGGTCTAATTATAGCTCTGATTCTAATTGTGATTATGGCTTCTATTGTGGGATTTATTATGGCTCTCTTATTATTTTCTGACTATGGTTGTAATTCACATATTGCTTTAGATTCAGATTCCATTTATCAACATGTTTCTTATCATGGCCTTTGTTGTGATTATGATTCTAATCCTCAGTATGATTCTGAATATGGTTCTTGACTACGGTTGTGATCCAAAAAAAAAAAAATTCTGATTCTATTTCTTAATATATTTCTTATTAGAGTCTAATTCTGATCATGGTTTTTGAGTCATTTTCTAATTCTAAATACATTCATACTAGTATTAAATAAGGTTTTTCTGTTTTCATCGCTCTAATCATGAGGGTCGCTTTGGAAAACTCTTCGATTTTGGTTGTCTGGTCGTCTCCTTGGCCTATAGAGGGCACTGTGTCTCCACACAACGACACAACACGGAGTAGGTCTTCCTGTCAGGTTCTCCACGTCCAGGCCACAAGCACAGGCTGTGGATATGGAATGAGAAGAAGAATGTAGAGCACAGTGTTTCACCTACGAGCTCCTAATCTTCTCCTTCTGCAGAATTTCTCTGAGGAGGAAAATGAATGGAAAACCTATAGAACTTTACTACCCAAGTTCATTAGGAAAAAAAAAAATCTAGCCATTGTTAACAAAGGCAGAATGAAATGAATAGAATGGGTGTAAAAGAAATGACCACAGGCTTCCAAAAAACTGATGGGATTTCATTTAACTGTAAACATTCTATTAACAACGTCAACCTACGTTCACATCACTGGCCTCAAATCTTGTGATGTTTTACCCTAATGTGACACAGATCAGATTTTTTAAGGCTGCCTGAACGCACACATCCGATGTTTTTCAGATCGTATCTGAGCCACGTTCGTACAGTACGTGGTCCTAGACCAATACTCAGACATGTGACTTGAATGAGAATGTGCAGATCAGAATTCATGCGACTTCATGAGCAGAGCGTTTGCTGACATCATCACTCAGCAAACGCTCTCGGCTAAAACAGCTAAAGTGAGGCATCTTTCTTTTTCTGGACCTCAACAAATACAGGCAACTAACTGCTCGCTGTCCTCCAGAGCGAAACCCCAAGGATATTTCATTTTTGTTTGTTGTTTGAAATGAATGAGTTATCACACAATGGCATGAGCAATGACATATCAATGTGCGCATGCGTGCGGTTCCAGAGGACAGACGCGTCCACATTAGCGTCAGATATGTCATTTGTAATTATGAATGTTAACCGTCATGACATGCAAATTTAATCTGACAATGTGGCTTGTGAACGTAACCTAAAAGTTCAGAGAACCATACATGTCTTATATATCGTGTAGAATTTCCTTAGAGTTCTATAGACCTAAGAGAGTACAGTTTTTTTTGCAGGTTTATAGAGTTCTAGAGATCCGAATAACAATTTGATAGAACACGCATCTACAAGCAGAAGATCTCTAGAGTCCTATTGCAGAGTCTATAGAATTTCTATAGGGCATTTTTTTCCAGGGAGGTCCACAGCCAATCAGATTGCTTCCCTTAACTCTGGCCTGAAAGAGGAACTGAAGATGGGGGCCATCTTGTTAATGTCACAAACATAGAGCTTAGGATGATAAGAATGTGACTTTTTAATCAATCTTTCAGTTAAAAACAGTCAAGAGCAGAAATTTGTGCCCCCCTTTCCATCGATTTGCATGGAGCGGAAAAGAAACCCCAATTATTGAACTATCTTCTACAAAAATAAATAAATAAACAAATAAATAATTTATTCATTTTATTACTTGGTTAAAATCGATGTGTAGCAAGACAACAATCCAAACCATATGCAAATTCATTATAACTAAGGTCTTAAAGTTCACAATTTAATATGGCAAAAGTAATTATCTGTAATACCAATGGAAAATTTCTGTACCTAAATAACACATTTGATGTGAAAGTCTTATCTTAGGGTGTGCAAACTTTTGCACAATCGACTGTTAAAATATACCAAATAAAAGTGAAGGTAATAATGAAGTCAGGTGCTTTTGTATATCCTTCAGAGTTTATGTTTGTGTTTGTGTGTGTGTGTGCGTGTGCGTGTGTATGTGAAGCCTCTGGCCGTGGTAAATGTTAGATATATCGATTGTGCAGTGAACAGACAGAGTGAAACATGGAGACAAATGGACTACAATAGAGAGTGTGTGTGTCTCACAGGGACTCGTGCCTCAGCTTTAACACCGAGATCCAGACAAAACTTCTGTTCTCCATCCTTCTGTCTGTCCAATCAATCCTGCCATCACTCATCTCTCCTTTCCGTCCCACCGAACGGAACATTCCTTCCTTTTTTTTCCTTCATCTTTGGCATTTATTTGTTCTTCCCTCCCTCACTTTCACATTTTCCTCAAAGTGTTTAAGTGTGCTGTGTGACACGACACGGCCGTTTCAGCAGGGTAGGATGACCCAAAGGTCAACGACATGCATGTGTGAGTGTGAGAGTGTGTGCGAGAGAGAGGGAGAGAAAAATGTCAGCATGTGGCGGTGTGGCGAAGCTGCCGGCTCTGATTAAGTCCTCGTATGGGCTGCAGAAAGAGAGGAGCTCGGAGTGTTAGCTACCAATTAACCCTCACACACACACACACACACACACACACACATGGGCAATAAAGAGCCGGACTGAGCGGAGAATACGGAATAAAGCCAGGATGGAAAAACACGCACATTTTCCCAGTTAAAGGCATGACTCCACTGTTCACGATCACAGAAAATATCATATGTTGCATTGTAGCTGAGAAATACTGTAAATCTGGAGGAAACAAAACACTCAGCGTCGTGCCTTTGTAGGAAAATAATCAACCACAGAGTTGATATCAACCATGCATCTTGAAGTGTTTTAGTTTCAGTTTAACAAATTTTGCTTAAACAGTAAACAGCTGTCCTAGCTCTCTAGCTACCGAGTCAGGACAGCCAGTTACACCAAGCAGTGAGTTTGTTACTATGGTAACAATAACTATTTATCATACACGATCTTCCCTTTCATCCAGAAACCATTTACACCCCAAGATGAGACAACCGTGTTTCTGTCAATTAATGTCTCCATCTCACATGTCCACAGACTAATGCATGTACTTATTAAAGTCAGTCTGTGTGTGTGTGTGTGTGTGTGTGTGTGTGTGTGCACTCTAGGTCTGTCTGTCAATTTCCATCTGATCCCTATTCATAAACTGAGATTTTATGTTCTTCAATAATCCATTCACTTTGATGTGTTGCTCATATATTAACAGTAACAAGCCCAAACCTGTTAAAACAGAAGAAAAACGACAAACAAGTAAAACTTATTAGTGTGTGTGTGTGTGTGTGTGTGTGTGTATGGTATCTCAGACTGTCACCTCAACATAAGAGAGATGGTCTGTCTGGTTTAGCATTGTTCTGCTACTTTCTCAGCTAGTGTTAGTTCCTAAAACTATAGGCTATTACAGTACTTTTACTCAACAAATTGATTTGCTTCCTCTTGCTAATTGGATTACGTTTACTTTTATGTTTATGCTAGCTTTTCCGCACTAATTTGCTTTCTTCTTATTTTCTTATCTTCTTCTAAATTTAGATTCTTCTTCTTTGTCTTTCGGCTGTTCCCTTTCAGGGGTCGCCACATCGAATCATCTGCCTCCATCTAACCCTGTCCTCTGCACGCTCTTCTCTCACCCCAACTAACGTCATGTCCTCGCTCACTACATCCGTCTTTTCTTGCTAGATTAGCCAGCACAATTACCACACTTACTGTTTTCCTTAAGTAATTTAGCTTGAACTTGCTAGTTTGCTTTCAGTGATTAGATTGAGTTTCCTCATCTGTGTGCTTCACTCTGCTAGTTTGCTTCTTTTTTTTTTTTTTTACCTGGTAGTTAGCGTTCCCTGGCTAATATGTCCATATTAGTTTGCTTTTGTTGTGGGTTTTTTACTTTGCTAGTTGGATTTGACTGACTAGGTTGATTTCTTTTTGCTAATTTACATTTATTCGCTAAATAACTTTCCCTTCCTAGTATGCCCTCATTAGTTTGCTTTTGCTTACTAGATTTGTTACACTGCTAGCTTGCTTCCGACTGCTAGTTTGCTGTACTTACTAGGTTGCATTCCTTTGCTAATTTGTATTTTACACACAACTTAGCTACTGTATATCTTGCTACAATGTCCTCAATAGTTTGCTTTTGCTTGTGGGTTTGTTACTTTGCTAGATTGCTTTCACTTTTTAGCTGCTTTTACTTTGCTAATTTGAATGTATTCACTAGTTAGCTTTACCATGCTAGTATATGCTAGTTTTTACACTAGTAAAATTTACACAAAAATTTCATACTAGTAAAATTCCACCTGTTTGATTTGTTACTTTTTTGCTTATTTGTAAGCAAGTTTGCTTTCATTTAGTTAGCAATACCTTGCTAATATGCCCTCATTAGTTTACTTTAATTTACTGAATTTGTTACACTGCTAGCTGACTTCCATCTCCTAGTTTGTTTGACTTGCTAGTTGCTTTCCTTTGATAATTTACATTTTATGCACACATTAGCTTTCTCTTGCTAGTATGTTTATCCCCTGAAATTAGCTTTCACTTCCTAGATCTGTTACTTTGCTAGCTTTTTGCACTTTCTAGATTGATTCCTGCCCTAGGTGTTTCCTTTTCGGATTTACATTTTTATAATAGTATGGCCTGATTAGTGTAATTTTGCTTGTGGGTAGATTTCACTTGCAAGGTTGATTTATTTTTGCTCATTTATATTCATTCACTAGATAACTTTCCCTTGCCAGATTTTTGATTTGTCCATTTGCTTTTTTCCTTTGCTAATTTGCCATTAAATTAGTAGTTAGCTCTACCTTGCTAGTATGCCATTATTAGTTTGCATTCACTTTATAGATTTGTTACGTTGCTAACTTGCTTTCACTTTCTAATTTGGTTTACTCGCTAGGTTTCTTTCTTTTGCTAATTTACTTTTCACACACCACTTTGATTTTCCTTGCTAGAATGCTTACCCTGCCTAATTAGCTTTCAACTGCTAGGTTAAATTTGCTTTGTTAGTTTGCTTTTATGTTGTGCATTAATTTCCATCACTAACTAGACCGTATTTGTCAATTAGAACAACATCGACAAAGCTCTGTGTGCTAATATAGCTAGAGGATCATTATTTTTTTAGACAATCCTCTTTGCAGCTTTATTAGATATTTTGTTGTTTCAGACTAGCATTGTGAATTAGCCCTTTGTGTTTTTCGAAACTGACCCCCATGAGACCCCATGCTACACATAGTAGCAATTAAGGTGAATAAATTGTGCTTGGATGGACACACACACACACACACACACACACACAAAACAACATCCTTTATAATTACTTGTACTGATCTTCTTAAATGATGTGGTAAAATTTCTTTTCGTCTTCTTGCACTGAAAGAGAAAAGAGAAAGCAAGAGAGAGTTGGGAAGAGAGCGACAGAGCAAGTGAGCATCTTTGAACAAGTGTGCTTGTGCTCCATTTCAGGACCCTTCGGTACCAGACACCTGAAGGTAGCTCACTTCAGAGAGAGCCAAACATCAAAGCCTGTCTTCTGCGTCTATGTCTTCTTCTTCTTTTTATTCTCCTCTCTCTCTTTTTTGCTCTCTCTCTCTCTCACACACACACACACATGTTCACAGCCAAATATTTTTGTGCTTTTGTGACATTTCTTTTCTCCTACTGTGGCTCAGCAAGAAGTTAAAAAAAGAAACTTGGAGAGGAGAAGTTAAAAAAAAGAAAGAAAGTGAGCTATAGATAGAGAACAAAGAGAGAGAGAGAGAGAGAGAGTGAGAGATCGAGAAAAAGATAGCGAGGAACCATGCCAAAGAGCTGATATGACTCTATCACCAAGAGCACACGAGCGTGGTGGAGCAGCAGGTTTGGCCTGAAGCTCCGTGTTTGGCAGCTCCAGAGTCAGAGGGTCCTGAGGAACCATGCTGAGCTGAAGGTCACCTGCTGGAACAC
>JAOVVB010000001.1:24335659-24346049 GCA_028570985.1 Heterobranchus longifilis
ACATACAGTGGAACCTTGGATTACGAGCATAATTCATTCCGGAAGCGGTAATTTTCCCCTAAGAAATAATGGAAACTCAAATTATTCATTCCACAGCCCCCAAAAAATAAACACATAAAAATAATTAACACAAAATATTAAGTAAAAATAAAACAAATTAACCTGCACTTTACATTAAAAAAAAGTTAAAATAAATCCCGACAGATAAGTGTTTCCGTTTGTGCGAGCAGGCGCTGTGTACAGTATGTGTGTGTGTATGTGTATGTGTGTATGTGTGTGTGTGTGTGTGAAGCTAAAGTAAGGAGCCACTCCCCTCGTCCACTTGTCATCTCACACAGTTACAAAGAGGAGATTTATGGATGCAGTGAGAGAGGACATGAAGTTAGTTGGTGTGAGAGAGGAGGATGCGGAGGACAGGGTTAGATGGAGGCAGATGATTCGCTGGGGCGACCCCTGAACGGGAACAGACAGAAGAAGAAGAAGAAGAAGAAGAAGCTAACAGGATGGACATAACAGGATCATAGAGTCCATTAAAAAGTTACGCTTGAGCTTCACAAAAAGTTGTTTTAGAATGTTAAACATATCCATGTGTATTAGTGATCTACTTCTACTGTGTGATCTCAGCGATCTGCATCAGAGTCCCCTTTGTGACAAGCAGCTTGGGCTTAATATCGTGTTCCTGTGTTCACCTGTTCTGTGTCATTTACAGAGTTTGTCTGCCTTCCTGGGTGAGAATAATGAGCAGCGTCAGATAGTCAGATATCAGAGAAGTGAAGCAGAGAAACTGTTGCTTTTGTTGTTTCAAAGTTGTGCTTAAAAATCCGTAAAAACCACCCGCCCACACACCCGTAAAAAACCCACCCGCTCACACACCCGTAAAAACCCACACACACACACACACGTAAAAACCCACCCACACACACACCCAACCACCTAGACAAAAGTTTTTGGCTAAACCTGTTCATTGAGACTCGTCTACTTCCTGTAGACTTTACACTTATGAGTTAAGATGCAAGTCACAACCTCTCGCGCGCTCGTTTTAACGCTCATGCTTGCTGGTACTGCGCGGCACTCTCAACTCTGTTACTGAAAGTGTTTCGATTTTGTAAGCTCTTAAAGCAAATAAAATAAACATGGAGACAACCAAGTTATTAGAACACTGGTACGCGTACATATTCATATTGAGTCTGCTTTTAAACAACAAAAACAATTCTACAGTATATTAAGAAAGGTTTTTAATGTCATACACCAGCCATGCAACAGATCACAAACAGAAAGAAAGAGAGAGAGCGATAGAGAGAGAGACATACAGAGAGAGAGAGAGAGAGAGAGAGAGAGTTCATCTTCACATTTTCTCACCATTAATAGTGCAGCACTGCAGAGTTGGAGAAGCACTGTGAGCAATTACGCACAGGCCAAGTGCAGATTTGAAAATCTCTGTGTGTGTGTGTGTGTGTGTGTGTGTGTGTCAGTCTGAGATGCAGGTTGTGATGGGTCTTCCTATGCTTTTGTTCTGAGGCTTAGCCTGGCTTCACCGAGCTCTCCTCCTGCCAGTCTCTGTTCACTGATTCACATTAGCCAGCAATATGAGCCAGCACATCGCTCCACACACACACACACACACACACACACACACACACTGCACAATGCAGAACACAAAAACACAACACCCGCAAGCTAGTCATTCAACATAATTACACACAACCTAACCCACTCAGCAACACACACACACACACACACACACATATAGTCTTACAGCAGCCTTAGAGATTGTCGTTCTCCCGCTTACCTGATTTACACTGAGCATTCCCATCAGCCTTTGCACCTGATTTGATCTCGGGTATCTGTTCGTCGCTCTCTGCTGTCTCTCTGTGTCGGACTCACACACACGTTTTCTTGTTCCACCACACTTTCCTTCGCAAGTGTGCATTTATTAAATCTCTCTCTCGCTCTCTCTCTCTCTCAGTTCAGTTCAGTTCAGTGTTTGTCTTATTACTTTATCGGATTTCTTTCGTTTTTTTTTTTTCTGTTGAAAACAATTATGAGATTAGATCACAACAAACTGGCACTAATAACATTTTTATTCCTCAGTGCTGTAGATTTCTAACATTCCGATTAATACACTCGTTCTAATACGGTACGCTACTGTTGTGCTGTTGCTATGGTGACAGGTTGTATTCCAGATGTGCCACATAGACAGATTTAAAAAATACACTATACTGCCAAAAGTATTCACCCGCCTGGCTTTACATGCATATGAACTTGAGTGACATCCAAATCTTAATCCATAGGGTTTAATATGATGTTGGAACAGGAAGGGGCCGTCCCCAAACTGTTCCCACAAAGTCGGGAGCATGAAATTGTCCAAAATGTCTTGGTATGATGAAGCAAGAGTTCCTTTCACTGGAAGTAAGGGGCCGAGCCCAACTCCTGAAAAACAAACTCACATCATAATCCCCCCTCCACCAAACTTTACGCTTGTCACAATGCAGTCAGACAAGTACCGTTCTCCTGGAAACAGTCAAACCCAGACTTGTCCAACTGATTGCCAGACAGAGAAGTGTGATCCGCTGCTCTAGAGTCCAGTGGTGGCGTGCTTAATACCAATGTGAATGACGATCCCGGCCGAGGTGGCTCAGAGCCCACTGCAGTCGTTCCTGTGAACATTCAAATCACCTGGTCACTGAAAATATAATGGATAACTTGTTAGGGAAGAGACACATCTGTCTGTGTGAACTGTACACACATTCGCAAACACCATTTGCACATTACAGGAACTCGGGTGAGAGTTATTTCCACGTCCCCCGTACAGTCCTGACCTCGCTCCAAGCCATTTCCGCATGTTTGGAAAAGACATTAAGGGAGTTCCTGGGAGGCCGGCGTTTCAGACATGAATCAGACAGGCAATGCGATCATGGCTTTGTTGTACTGAAAAAACGTTGATGGTATTGAAGGACGAGTGAAACACTGGGGTATATATCCAGTAGCAGTAGCAGGGGATTATATAGAGAAAATCATATAAAAAGTCAATCAAAAGTCCCAGTTTAACTTGTATTATATACACTGTATTAAATCTTTTTTTTGTGCTCTCTGTAATCAATGTTGTTAATTACGACAATGATTTTAATGACTATTTTCATGTTAAACTGGCATGATTATATGGTGGTAATTGAATTTTACTGAAACATCACATCACTGACATTCACACAAATATACATTACGGCACGTAGACCACACGCGTTACATTTTTAATTACCTCAGTGCACACAATCCTTTCTCTCTCGCTCAATGACCTCTCAATGATCTTTCTCACATAAACCAAAAATTATTATTTTTCCAAAAATAATTCTAACACTGCGTTCACACTAGCGGCCTATAAGTCACTCATATCACCTTTACATCACCTCTTGTGGGCGTGTTATGACTGCCAGTGCTGCCGGTTTTTGGGTGCAGGCTTTTATTCTAGTTCTGATATGAAACAGCTATAACTGCAGTTTACAGACGCACCAATCAGCAATTACTTTAAAAGCACCTGCCTAATATTGAGCAGCTTTAGCTTGTGCCTCCAAAACAACTCTAAATGTCAAGACCTGGACTCCTCATGACCTCTGAAGGTGTCCTGTGGTACCTGGGACCAAGACATCCAAGAGTCCTGTAAGTTGTACGGTCAGGCCTTCGTGGATCGGCCTTGCTTTTCCAGCACATCTTACAAACACTCGATCGGATTGAGATCTGGGGAATTTACATTTCCATTCAACACCTCAAACTCTTTGTCATGTTCCTCAAACTGTTCCCAAACAACATTTGCAGCGTGTCTCAAAATCCTCAAACAATACCCCTAATTATTAAATCTCCTCATGCTGAAGAAGCCAAATCTTTGCTGGAACACGAAAAAGAAAATACAAAAACAATATGCAGATGAACAGAGTTTATTTACACCTCACACACTCCATCTAGACTTCACTTCTCAGTCCATTTTTTAGACAATATGCAGCGCTGTTGTAGCTTGATGAGTGCTGAAAGAAAAACGTGATGGTGCAAAGTGACAAAGCGGCTGGCCGCGGCTCCGGTGTGACATCCTATTAGAGCAGTTTTATTAGCTGTCTCGGTGCATGTGGAACACACACACACACACACACACAGTGGGTTCTCCAAGCCTGATGAATGGCTAACCTAAGAGAATAGCTCAGCTATTTATTACCTGAAATAAATCTGCTTTCAGGGTGTGTCACAGTGTTTAGCGCTCCTGCGTTACCAGCGTGGACGAGCAAAGTGTCACAGAAAACAACAAATATCATGGATTTGAAAAGAGCTCCAAAGGCCAGTGTGTACGATTGGACCCACATCATATCAGGCCCGCTAGAATGTTTTGATGTGTTCTAATGTTCTAAGGGTTCAGTACTTGCTCATTTTGAGTCAGCCTGTCCAGTCTGATCCCGCAGGAAACCCAATACCGCACTAGTTGGCCAAATTGCCGCCCAAGATACCAGAACTACCAACCAGTGCAGTGCACCACATCCCACCATGCACGGGGCCTGGCAGGCAAAGAGCCCCCGACCCGGCTTACAAACTCCTCAGTTCCCATTCTGATCCAGCACTCATGTGATGTACCGGACAAAGAAGTCCATAGAAGTTCCATAGAAGTATGGTTTCATGGTTCTGTTTTCAGTTTTTTCTGTTTTTCGGGCTCCTACAGTCTAAGGAACACACATTCTGTAACTGAAATTCGCGAGGAAACCACTCATATCTTCAGAGTTCAATGTTTAAAAGATTCTGTGTTCACACTGATAATAATATCAGGGTTCAGTGTTCTCAGAGATCCACTTTGTCATTACTTTACGTTCTCTCAATAATCTGGTCTTTAAGAGATCGGTATGTTTTAGGGCCCTGTGATATGAAGGATATATCTGTTTATTGTTCAAACAATCTATCTACCTTTACAGGAAGCCTGCTGTCAGGGTTTTGTGTTCTCATAAGTTAACAGGGTTCCAGCGTTTGCAGGGTTCCTGTGCTCCTGTAAGCTCCCTCCTTCCTCCCTGACGCACCCACCTCTCCACCCTTAAGAGAAATATCTCGCTGTAAGACACACCACCCACTTATCATCCTGTAAGACACACCCACTTATCATCCTGTAAGACACACCCACTTACCTCCCTGTAACACACTGTCAGGGCGTGCGCCTGTGATGGACGTGCGCCTCAATCTTTATAGCTCCTTGCTCATTCCGTAGGCTCCCTCTAAGACACATGCACCCATCCCCTGTAACACACACACACACACACACACCCCTGCAAGACACACCCACTTATCTCACTGTAGGACACACCCAACTATGTTTCTCTAAGACACACACACCCATCCCCTGTAAGACACACCCACCTATCTCCCTGTAAGACCCACCTGCTTATCTCCCTCTAAGATACACCCACCCATCACCAGTAAACACACCCACCTATCTCCCTCTAAGACACACCCAACTATGTCTTTCTAAGATACACACACCCATCCCCTCTAAGACACACCCAACTATGTCTTTCTAAGATACACACACCCATGCCCTGTAAGACACACCCACCCCTGCAAGAAACACCCACCCTATATCTCCCTGTAAGACACACACACCCTATGACACACCTGCTTATCTCCCTATAAGATACACCCACCCATCACCAGTAAACACACCCACCTATCTCACTGTAGGACACACCTACCTATCTCCCTCTAAGACACACCTACCTATCACACTGTAGGACACACCCACCTATCTCCCTCTAAGACACACCTCAAACTCTTTGTCATGTTCCTCAAACTGTTCCCTTCTGAGATACACCCACTTATTTTTCTGTAAGACATACCCAATTATCTCCCTGTAAGACACACCCACTTATCTCTTCCTTTAGACACACCCAACTATAAACCATGCATTCTTCCTCTTGAAGTCTCATTCACTTTCTTCCCTTTGAAATACGTACTCTTACTCCCACTATAAGACACACCCACGTCCCCTTATACGACACACCCACCAATCTCCCTCTAAGACACACCCACAGGCCGGCAGTCAGACCCACTCTGTACTGGAATAAGGACTCTGATTGGACAGAGCTTTCTACTTTTTCATAGGATCAATAAATAACTTGTCAGCCGATGAACCGGTTGGAAACCGATAATGTTCTGTTTCACTGATTAGAAGAAAAAAAAAAAAACAGTCTGTCGAGCGTGAACAGCAGATTGAATCTGAACACATTAGCGTTTATCGCTCAGTCTAACCTCGGCGTGTCATCAGCGCTGATCCGATGTGACGTTCCTGGATAAACCCGTTGATAATTGACTGAAAACAGAGCTGCCAGCTTTTCAGTCATCTCGAGTCCATGGAAACTTTGAAACCAAACATTTGGAATTGAGATCAAACTGCAAAAAGTGTCATCAACATCATTTTCAAGTCGGTTGATAATTGAGTGGCGAACGCGGCTGAACAGAACTGGGCTGGGAACGAAAATGATATCAACACCAAAGTGGGGAAAGTGTCATCTTCAGCTCAGCCTGTTTTTTTTTTCACATACACATAACATAATTTCTGAAAATTTTCTCTGTTTATCTCTATGTTTTCTAACGACTCCATTTGACATACAAACTAAGATTTGGGGGAACGCTGAGAGCCTGAGAGACTCAATCTAAACAAATGAAAACTGTGTTCTCAAGTATTTGTCGACACATTTCACTAGGAACATTAAAATGATGTCCAAGATTATTAAGTACCTTTTATTATTATCTTAATTGTATTGATTATACTTTATTATTATTATTATAATAATAATAATAATAATTATTATTATTATTATTATTAATTTCCAAATAGTTTTTATTAAATGTTTTTATTATGAATTATGAGGTCTTTCTTTTATTTAAATTAAATCAATATATATTTTTAAATAATTCATACTGATATTTTTTCTGTCTGTCATTTTAATTCCATAATTAAATCACATCTTTCTCATTTTTTTTGACATTTATAAATATGCCATAAATATATTGTAATAATTCACATCCTTTATGCAAACAATTATTAGTACTGAATTCTTTTAGTACATTTTTGTTAGTACTGAACAAATTGGTCTCTTTATTTTCTTTATTAAATTATTTGTATTTTAGAGAGTAAAAAAAGATCTGAAAACAGAAGAAACGACAACAAATAAATGCAAAAAGCATAAACAGTATATAATATACTACATATAAAATCCATTTATTTTTTGTTAAACAAATTGGTACAGAAAAACAAAACAATACCAACAAAAAAGTAATATAAAAATAAAAAAACAAACAATAACAAACAAGTACTGTACAAAAAAAACAAACACTTAAGGAGTTTTAGAAAAAAACAAAAAACGAAATTGAAAAAACTGTTTTAGGAAATTAATCACCTACAGTGTGATGTGATGAAGCTGAGTTCCTGCTATCAATCAGAGGTTGATTATTTTTTATCACAGCACATCCTGAAGTGTTTTATTCCTCTCCAGAGCATGATTACAAACTTTTAATTTTGTAGATAACGACATCATACATTATTTTATCCATTTATAGTTACAGTTAATGTTGCGGAACGTTCTTGTGGTTTCCGTCAGTCCCATGACTTCCCCTTAATAAACAAAACAAAACCAAAAAAAAAACAACCAGAAAACCTTTATTTATTAAAAAAAAAAAAAAAAAAAATTCCTTTTATGACTTTCTTTTCCTCCTGCTTCTGATTCCTTCCTCTGTTGCGATCTCGCTCTATAATTTTGTTTTACACAGAGAGAGAGATAAACTGACAGAAAAGATTCATCTTGAAAAAAAAAAGCAGCAGAAATTGGATCTTTTTTAAAAACCGGCCTCGCTAATTCAGTCGAACGTTAATTTGCGCTATTTAAATCGCGTTAGTGTGCCAATTAGTTGACCTAATCTGGGCTGGCTGAGAGTCAGCGCTGCGAGAGTGGAGTTATTTGTGTCTATGTGCGTAACTCTAATTCAATCCGACTCCCTTTGGCTATCACACACACACACATCCACACACTCTCTCTCGTGCACACACACCCACCCACACATTCGCTCGGATCATGTTAGCGCCCCCTGGTTATCAGAACCGGCTAAGTTGGTTACATGTGGTGTGTTTAGGCCATACTTGCATCATAGTCATACCTGATTGGTTAATTGTTTCTGATAACATGACATCAGGTGCTGTTTTTAACGATGATGACGTTCTGGACGCGGAGCTCGATTTCAATTATGGGTTTCGCGTTTCACTTACAGGCGAGCGGCGCGGGCCAAACCTGAAAGCTAATTTGTTCTTCTGACTAAATGAACAGGATATTTGAACTGTAAGCTGAGTGTTTGATCGTTAGTCAGGTTGTGCATGTGTGTGTGTGTGTGTGTTAGATTTCTGCTAATTAAGCTTCCTCAACTCAAACGAAACCCTGCCTTTGCTCTGTGCTGCGAACAAACATGATTAAAAAGAGAGTGAGAGAAAGAGAGAGAGAGAGAGATAGAGAGAGAGGTGACAGCATTTCAGTTCAGATGAAAGCGCCGTATTTGCTCTCTTATTGAAAAATTCGGCAGCCGCATCACTCGCTTCACCCGGAATACCAATAGAGGGTAAATTTACTCCTCCGTCGAAGTGACAGTGAATCAAACCAGACAAAAGGTTACACAAAATGATTAGCTTTAACTCTCAATGCACAGCTGGTCTGATGTTCTCCAGACGTTACCTCTCCGTTAACAAATTACAAATGTACGCTTAATTAGCTTAACAGAGTACGCCGAGGTATAAATGAGGACAAGAGCTATTAATCAAGACAACAGCTTCCTTTAAAGTACACCTATTAAGGAAAATTAATTTTTTAGTCACATTCAGACAGTCAGATGAGTCTCCAGTGTGTCTGTGTCTGTGTGTGTGTCTATAAAAACAAAAAAAACAAAAAAAAGAAGAAAAAAAACATTTCCTGCTTTTTTTCTTTTTTACCATCATTGTTTTTGCCAGGGGTTTAAACAAGCCAATTTAATGTCCCCACTAATGCGACCTTAAATCAGAAGATCCCTTCCTCCGGCTTGTTGCTCAGCTCTGCTGTTCTCTGGAGGGGCGTGGCTTAGCAGGGCCTCTTTTACATAGACACTAAAACAGCACATTCGGAGGAGGAGTGAAACAGATGTTTATTTAAGAATAAAATGCACGGGGCAATAAAATGTAAGCGGTAATTCAGCTGGAGCATTAACACACACACACGCACACACACACACACACACACACACACACACACACACGTTAGAGGAGCTTACTTGGTAAAGAAATAATAAAATAAGGGACCTTTAACTAAGATTATATAATAATTAAAAAAATAGAATCAGTGAGTCAGAAACCAGGAGGCTGGTGAAGATCTTTGGATTAGTTTCTTCTTTACCAAAAAAATGTCATGAAGACAGGCAAGGCAGGATTGAAGCACAGAAATGTATTTAATTTACAAACAGTTTTATCGTCATCAGCATCATCATCATCATCATACAAAATACACAAACAAGGCCAGTTCTGGCTCAAACGGTTAAGGCTCTGGGTTACTGATTGCAAGGTTGAGGGTTCAAGCATCAGCACCGCCAAGTTGCCAACGTTGAGCCCTTGAGCAAGACCCTTAACCATGTCTGCTCCAGGTGGTGCTGTATCCTGACTGATGCTGCGCTCTAACCACAGCATCCTTACAAGGATGTGTGAAAAAAAAATTATTTTGCTGTGCTGTAAGGTAAATGTGACAAATAATTGAATCTTATTATTGTTCTTAAACAGGAAATAAGATGGCTAGGCTATGTGCTAACTGCTAACTGCTAATGCTAACACACAAAACCAGAAGATGGAGGCATATTATGTAGCGCGAATGAAAGAACAACAGTGCAAACAATTAAACAGTTACAAGACAATGACACCATGTGTCTCAGATTGGAGCATGCGGTCTACGTGGTCTTCATAGGCTTGTAATCTTTGGCTGACTGTGTAGACCATTAAGGACAAACCGAAATGAGACAGTCTGGTCTATGGAGTACTTCTTATTTGTGTCACCAGCTGTTTACCCCCTTATTGCCATGTGATGCAGCAACCTTTATGTCACCATGTAACCTTCACAGATGCAGTTGGACTTGAGTGGATCTCATTTAAGGCCCCATGATTTTTAAAAATATATACTTTAATATTTATTAGTACATTTAGTTATTTGATTGATTAGAATCACAGTGCAGTAAGTCCCCAACATACAAACATTAGAGTTATAAACTTTCGAATTTTTGAAGATACAAACATGTGTAACATCCTTGCCAACTCAGTCCGGGAGGGTAAGATCTGGGTCACCGGATTACTGAGCCGCTCCTTTGTCTCCCC
>JAOVVB010000001.1:24381489-24392116 GCA_028570985.1 Heterobranchus longifilis
ACTATCGAGCGACTGCAGTCACGAGTCCTCAGAGAACAGCTGTCTGCATCAGCCGAGGACAGGACCGTCTTCATGGTGAAGTTGATCCGTCCCCAGTCACCACACGCATCCCAATGTGATGAGAACTCACAGGATTGGGACTAAACAGCTAAACACCTGTGTGTCCATAATAAAACCACTTGTTAGTAAGACTCATTAGAAGAAAAGGCTTCAGTTTGCTAGAGAGCACAAATATTGGACTTTGGAGTGATGGAAAAAAAGTAATGTGACCTGATGAGTCCTGGTTGAGCCTATTCCAGGGTAAGAAGGGAAGCGCATGAAGCGATGCACGAAGCGATGAACTTAACTCTGCTGAAAGTTTTATGAATGTGCTCGAGAATTCATTTTGGAATTCGAATCACCGATCATCAATACAAGATCTCGGGCAAAAATTAATGCAACTCTGGGTGATAATAAACATTGTGAGATTACAGGAGAACCCAGTAGTCAGGTTAATCAACATCATATGAATGAGAAATCCAGCACAGGTGCAGTAGGGAAGTAGCCAGAAGGGAAAACATTGGACTCAGTGTCCAAGAATGCAATGCGTTTATGTAATGCAAAACTTTTTACAAAGTTTGCGGTCTATGAGATGATTTTAAACTTAAATAATGTGTACTAACTTTAAACCAAACTGCATAAAGTCATCTTCTCATTTCTTGTTTGTTGACTTCCTTTAGCAGAGTTGAAGTTGGCTCCGTTTCAATCGTAGCTGGACAAAAAAAATGCACACTTTCCTGTTCCCTTCCTGTACAAGATCTCAGTGATGATGAGTGTATACCAAACAAAATGTCCTTTTCTATTAGATTGAGTGGAAGAGTCTCCTGATAGTAATGCATATAAAATGTAATGAAACAGAGTCTCCAGTAATGCCTAATGCAAAATCATCAATCACACTCATGCTTTTCTGTGTGTGTGTGTGTGTGTGTGTAAAAACAGAACACAGCCATTTCTGATATCTGTTCCTGTCAGTCTTAGTAAATGAGGAGGTGTGTCCTGTGCACCTGTAAATAAGGTGTAGGGGCGTGTCCCGTGCACCTGTAAAAAAGGAGTAGGGGCGTGTCCTGTCCACCTGTAAATAAGGTGTAGGGGCGTGTCCTGTCCACCTGTAAATAAGGAGTAGGGGTGGGTCTTGTGCACCTGTAAATAAGGAGTAGGGGCGTGTCCTGACCACCTGTAAATAATGTGTAGGGGCGTGTCCTGTGCACCTGTAAATAAGAAGAAGGTCCTTTGTTTTACCTCCTCACTACTTTATATCACATTAAAGGAATTGTAAATTGTACGTTTTTCAATCCATGAAGTATCAGGACGTGCGTTATACAGTATCATGTAGTAAGAGTAAGCATTCCTAGAAGAATAATATTTACTTCTTTCATATTTTTTTCCATTTAAAGCGCATTACAAGCACAGTATTAGTTCCAGTCCTATAACTTTTTTTGCAGTACATGACTGGGCAGCTAATGAAGCACACTCTATCGCCCTCTCCATATTTTCATTTTATTTACACCTCTGCAGAGTGAGCTCGAAAGCTTCCTAAACAATAATTCATAAAGGGCAGTCTTGCTGGAGCGAGCTGTCACATTACAGCGACGTGTGATTGAGTGTTGTATATTTACCAGAAGACGCCGTACATTCGAGACCGCGCTGCTTTGGAAATAAATAAGAGGGCATTTCTCACGAGGGCTTCGGGAATCGACACAACTCTCCATTTCTTCATCCTTTACTTTCTGTTTTTCGGTCCAGACGAGGGTTTAGAGTGTTTTAGGGATTGAAGAAAGAATGCTGTCTGTTATAATCTTTTTTCTATTCACACAAGAGTTGAGCCTTTATACACTGTTCTTAAATGATCTCTCTTTCTCTCTCAGACACAGACACACAGATGTTTGTGACGCCATTAAAAGCCAATTACTAAAAATGAATGTTTTGCAAATGACAGTTTCACCACATGCTCGTGTATTCACAAAATCGTACATAAGTGCCTTGAGTGAAAAAAAAAAAACACAACATTTTCCTGAGAAATTAGTTTATTGATTCATGATTATATTTCCCCCAGTTTTGAGATGAAAAAATCTCATTGCGATGCAGCCTTGTTTTCCGTCACTTGCCTCCAGGGCTTTGAGTCAGATCACTGCGTATTAAACTGATCATTTCCCCTGAATATTCAAGCCCTTGTCTAAAAAAGAAAAAAAAGTGAATGCCAAGTTTCAGTGGCAGCACCTCTAATGAAATGGCCTCTTTTAATCACTTATTATTCATAATGAAGGACTCGACTTATGTTTAATTCTGTGGGACTCATTAAACGCAATAAATAATTCAACGAGTCTGCTGAAAAGTCCTTTAATTTACTTTAATTGATTCAAATGGATCTTTGACGAGACACTTAAGAGCTCTCTGAAATTGTCTTTGCTGCCATCGCTGGCAGAAATTTGACAAGTATCAAGAACATCGTCTCCATTTTGCTAATCGCGCTGGCGTGCGTTTTTGCTTCTGTGATGTTGCCGAGTCCTGTTCCATAACCACCTGCTCCAGATATTGTTCTTTGATTGGGTCTGTTTTGAGCTAAACCTCAAATCTATGGCGTGGAACAAAACAGTGTTTTTTATTTGATTGAACATCTCAAAGATTTTTAAGCTGCAAGCAATTAAGGTTTAAACAAAGATATTCCATTCTATTTTTTTACTTCCTGATTTGCCTCGCCTCTTAACCACACCCCCTTAATCACTGTCAACACCTGCTCATTATTATTCATCATTTTTGTCAGTGTATATTTCTAATACTACTGTATTAGCCCTCTCCATCACCTCTGACGCCTGTACCATCAGCGAATGGAAAGGATTAACATTATGTGTTGATCTTTTTCTCAGAAGGTGTTAATCAGTTTCTTATAGCAGCAGCTCTGGCAATAACTCCAATTTGACAAACGCTCCATGTAAGCAATTGATATGGTGAAGGTTTCTGTAAGAAGGTGTTTATGTAGCATTATACAATACATCAGTTGGTTTCCGATCAAATAATCTGATTGTACGAGTGGAGTTCCACGAGTGCTGATAATTGAGTGTAACAACACTGGGATTTTTAACTATACAGTATGTATGACTGGGCGTGTCCCAGGTATCACCACTTGGTGTATGGAACAAGGGATTGTACACCCTACAAAGTGCACTAGCTTTCCATTTAACAGTATTTGGGATTCAGTGACAGGAGCCTGAAGTTAATGGAGCTGATATTCTAAAGTGGAATAAGTGGAAATATAAAGTAAATCTGGTGAGTTTCTCAGGACCGTCCACCACCTCCATGGTTTATTCTCCTCACCTTTTGGCCAAGAGTTTAACACTACTCTCACCTCCTGTTAATTACACTAAACTGTCGCTTGCTAACTAACGGTCACGACCTCCGCCAGTCACGATTAGTTAGTTCCGCCAGGCAAAATAGCTGGTTTAATAAAAAAAACAAATAAAGAATAAATTAAAATAAGAATCTGTTGTTAATAAATAATGTTTGTGGAACTGTTGTATAAAATCAACATTACATTTAAAGGTGGCTGTTGTACTGAATATCAGCTGTGGTATAGAATGCGAATGCATCACAGTCGTGCTGATATTCAGCACAACAGCACGACCTCCAGTGTGACATTGCGAAGTAATAGACGGAGTCTCCAGTGCCAATAATATGTAATACTCTGAGGGAAAGCTGTAATCTTTTCTCTAGTTTACTCTTGGTAGTTTTCCTAATTCTTTTTTAAAAAAGAGAGAGGGAAAAGAGAGACTAGTGATGGAATGATGGCTTACAAAACGATAACATGATAGCAGTTCCATAGCCATTTCAAAACATATTAATGGATAAAAACTGTAATATGATTTAAATAAATAGAAAAAAAAAATGTAATCAATTAAAATATACTGAGGTATAAGAAGAATTTAATACTTTGACACATTGGGTTTTGGGAAAATAATCAGTTTCAGGGTGGTAACAGAAACTCCACTTAATCATGTCCCTCCTTAGTTCATTATTTTCCTTAAGCAGACACTGAGCTTCATAAAATATATCGCTAAGACAGATCGTAATCCTTAATGAACTTCCCCAACACATTTAACATTTTACTTCCTTTAAGGTTTTATTTTTAATTATAAGCCGATGTGCTGCAACATCCTGTACCTGTCTCTAATTGCCAGTTATTCCACCAGTAACGCGTAATATCACAACCTGTGAACCCTCCATACTTTTGTTTACTGTTTGTTTCTCCTGCTAATTAGACATCAAACTCATTATCAGACCCGCACGCCATGTCTCTATTTGTGCAACACTTACAACAGTTCCTTCCTGTCAAGTCCTGTCGCATTACAGAGCTGAAATTCTTTCCCATTTCCAGGAATCGATTGTGTAAATTGAATGCGCAGATACCGCGTCCTGCTTTCTTGCAATCATGGCTCGACAATCTTCTCCTCTTAAAAAAAAAAAAAAAAAAAAAGTCTTTTTTTCCCCAAAAACTAACCACGTCACTCAGCAATTAAACTTTTGCTAAGTCACTCCAGGGGACAAGAGCGACTCGAGTCACACTTAAAAGAGTGCGAGAAAACTGCTTTAACTGCGGAGTGTGAAATGGGCAGAGATATCAAATGAAGAAAAAAGACAGAGCAGGGCTTAAGGGGCGGCTGCTCAAGGACGCCGTGACTCTTTTGATCACTTTTGAAATGGCAACCAGGAAGGACACAGGTACGTGTGTGAGGATGTGTGTGAAATAAGAAAAAAATATATAAATAAAATTATAATAACAATAAAAATAATAATAATTTAAAAAATCCTTGGCATGCACACTGATCTCAGACTCTATGATAAAGCCTAGCCGTGTGCTATCCAGGCAGTCTGGATGCCTGCGCTTGTTGCTGGTGCATTACAATCCCTCAAGATCTTTAACTTTATTTATGTGTTCGTTCATTTGCATATAAACTACTTCATTAGGTATGCTCGACTGTTTCTGACATGCTCGAGCTTATCAAATTAAGAACAGATAAATAAGTGAACAATTAAAGCTGACTGGAATTTTTAAATAATCCATGAGTTCGACTCAACAATTGACTTTCTGATTGAAATCCTGAATCGAGTGGTCGTCTTTTTAAATAGACAGATTTTACAGGATTGTGTACAGTTTATGATCCAGTTTATGGCTTGGTTGTGTGGTTTTTAACTTAAGATCTCGCAGCTATAAGGAGTTGTTCAATCACTAGCCTCTCACTTCCTTCTCGTTTGAAATGAATAAGAGAGAAACCGCCAAGAATGAACTTGGGTTAGAAAGTGCTGGCACTGGAGACTCCTTACATAGGAAAAAACTTCACCATGTTAATGATTCATATTTTTAAAAACGTCCATGAATTGTGTGTTACTACAGAAATGCTAACGTATTCGAAAAAAATGTGTTAATATAAACCCGTGATTTTACATGTTATAATTTGGGCTGTAAGATGATTGAACACGAGTAAAATTGAATTCATCAAACGTCCTCAGTGTGGCACAGGATACATCTAACTGAACAACATCTACAACCTGAAGTCGCGGATGCGCAAACAAAAACAGTTCTGAGAACAGTTCTAGAATTTGAGCCTATTAGATTAAATCACCTCTACAATTCTAAACTGCTCTCAGAACTGTTTCTGCATCAGATGCCCCCTAGTGTTACATTGAGGAAGTACAGAGCCTCTAGCGACCTGAGCAACAATTCTCCATATGCGCTAGGGAACAAGAGCAAACATAAGTGATAAAGACCGGCATATGTATGCATTAACTGGTCAAAGTGGTAAAAAAACAATGTGTGCGTTAATGCGTTCATTTCACAACAAAATAGAGATTAACACATTGTTTAAATTACTGACAGGCCTAGTCATTATACATTAATTCTAATGAAGCATTAGCATGTCTGACTAAGCATTTTGGAGAGTGTGTTAACTAACCAGGCATGTGAGTTAATTGCTACCTGACAGACCTTTGTGCAATTTACTCATCACCTCTCCTTCATCCTTCTTACCTCCCATTTCTGATCCAGTGAAAGGATTAAAAGTGAAAAGCTAATCATTTGACTAATCCAAACACTTCAACAGGGAAGGAGTAATTAAAGGGGCTGGGATTGTGAAAAAAAAGAAGAAAAAAAAAAGACTGAATAATGTGATGTTACAAACCACTTTGTGGCCTTTTTACCTTTTAATCCATATGACTTACAAGTGAGCCAGTATCCAATCTAAGCATGGAGGTGAGCAGTTTGAGGTTTAAAGGTCCTGCTCAGGATCAGCTCTGTGGTTCTCCTGACACTTCAACTCAGAACATTTCAGCTTCAGTTGCTCAGGAACAGGATAAGGAACAAGAAGTAGGCTTTATTTTGAGTTCAACGTAAAGGACATTAATGTGAAGTGTGAGCTTATAGGAAACCAGGTTATTTATTGACCAGAGGCCACACATACTGTATACATATGCAGGTTTAAGTTTTAGAAGTGAAAGGAGGAGCTGGGGCCACATGTCCTTCACTCTGTCTGAGAGACTCAAAGGCTCTGCAGTCTTCTATAGGCCTGACAGCAGCTGAGGACACGCCTTCTTCATACAGGAAACAGGACCCAAGTGGAACCTCCAGTTCTGAAAAATCCAATCCAAAATCCAAGAGTCCAGTGTGGAAGTGTCAATGAATAACCACTAGCAGCTGTCTCCAAAAGTGAATCGATCCAAATAAACCCCATATCCAACTTTATAACCAACATAAACATGTTTAGATCTTGATACAAAAAAATGGTTTTGGTCCCCATAGCTAGATTACCCCTTCATGACAAATGTCAAACCACTAGCTGTCTGCTTAGCATCACCTTATCTAACCAGCTAACTGGAATTATTGTAGTTTAACTTCCCACAAAAAATGTAAGACTTGACATGGGACATGTAGGGTATGGATGGAAGAGTTCAATGAAATGCAAAATAACGTTAGAATATAAATTAACATTAGCCACCTTAGCATTTTAACTAAGCTAAAATTAAGCTAGCTAGGTTGTGGTAATTGTGGTAAGTAGGTGTGTTCCAGTCAACAGCCAGGCTCTGTTCCTTCCACCCTTCTATAGACCACACCTCCATTACTAAAAATTGACCAAAATCTTCCACTTTCACGTGGAATTCCAATGAAATTGATTCATGTTTGTGGCTGTAATGTGACAAAATGTGGAAAAGTTCAAGGGGGCCAAATACTTTTGCAAGCCACTGTTGTAGGGCCTTGTTGTAGTTTCTTCAAGGGTACTTTAAGCCTACTTTCTTACTCTATCTTGTAGAGTTCTAATATATCTAGCAGTGAAGGATCAAGGGGTCAAAGTTCACGAACAAACACTGATCAATTGGGATTTCTTTTAGAACCATGAGAAAGATAAAACCATTAGACACACAAAAATACTTTATAATTCTGAAAGAAAGCCATATTGATGTAAGGCTATACATAATGTAGATACTTGGCATTTTGGAGGTTTGTTTGTGATTTTTGGCTTCTTGATCCTTTGCTTTGGACATTAGAATCATACAAGACTAAGGTGCTTGATGAACTTTTTGGGAAGTTTCATTGGAAAGGTCTTGGCAAATAAATAAATATATTATATGCTTTGTTTCTCATATTTGCTTTCCATATTTTTTGGGGGGTTTTTCATTTCATGTGGTACCCAGCGGAAGCTTTGGAGGTTAAAGAGCTAAAATGGAAGGAGAGTTTTTCATCTCTGATGATGGATTGTGTTGAAGTCGAAGGCAGGAGCTGCATTTGTGTCTGGGGAGCAGGCTCATGAAGCTGTTTATGAAATACTCCCCTCTGTCCGAAGCAATGTAAAGCCCTTGCGTTGGCCTGACTGACATTTTGCCATATTTATGCCTTTGAACCTATATGCCTGCTCCAATTGCCATCTTCTCCAACACTTGATATATTGAGGATAAATCTCAGGCTGTCTAAGCCTCAGGAATCTGTATGCTCAGAACATCTAACGGGTGGGTGGGGGGGGTTTGCCAGAAGACGGCGTGAGGAGAATCTAAGATGGACGCAGGGGCTTACGGACTTTTCCGCAGCAGTTAATGACTGTCAGTGCGAAGCTTCAAAGGTCATTTTCTGCTAATGATTGTGGCCTGAGGAAGGGACTTAATGCCCGCTGTAATTAACCAGGGTCAACGTGCAGCACATTTGATGCTCGTGACCCATCTTGTGGTCTTTTTGAACAACAAATGAAGAAATTAATCTATGCCTCCATTCACAGCAACTGCATTAAAAGCATTATGAAAAATGAGAAACACACACACACACACGGGCACGCACAAAGACGTAGAGTGGAGTTGAAAGAGAGATTGAGGTACTCAAATGCAGGGCACGATCACTGCTTTCATTTGAGTGCAAGCCTCGGTTTTTGCCTTCCGCAAACTCATTTCGTTTGATGGATGTCTCCAGAGCTGATTGTGCGCACTTACTCCCTTTGAGTTAAGAAGGTGGGTGTGGAAGGAAGTATATAACATAGTCACTTGTTTTCCAAATAGCTTCCTGTAATTTAAGCTCCAACTTTACACTCTTTGTTATGGATTGGAAGCAAATCAATCACGTCCCCTTTCACTCTAAAGAGCTTCGGGCTCATTCATCATATTGCTTTAAATAAGCTTGATCTGGTTTCATATTCCATTAGCGTAATTCAGGTATTGAAGAACTCACTTTCACTGTGTGTGTTTGTGTGTGTGGTTGTAAGTGTGTACTAACTCTGAGCTCCAATCAAATTTAAGGAGCTTATGGGTATGAATCTATCCTTGTGTATTTTGATATTGGATCAACCATGTGATGTACTGTATAAAAGCAACAAAAAAAAGGTAGCTTTGAAATGGTCACGCCTCCTTCAGCAGGAGTGACGGGCACAGGAGTTCAAGTGATGCTTATTGAGGCAGACACGTAGGCCACACCCACTTTACTAGCACACATGCCACATCTCTTTTTATTAAAGCAAAAAGTTGGAGATGCCATGTTTCCTCCACTGGGACTGACAGGCACACTGGCCACACCCACTTTACTGGGATAAATACCCATTAAAGCCACAGCCACTTTAATAAAATTTCAGCCACACAGGCCTTTGCTTCTCTATTGTAATTGACAGGCCACACCTCCTGTAATTAAGCTTTCAAAGAAACATACTTCTTCATTGTGATACACAGAAACCTAGGCCACGCCTTCTTCATTAGGATTAATATACCTAGAGGCCACACTTACTTTAATAAAATTATAGCCACCCAGGCCGTGCCTTCTTCACTGGGATAGGCAGTTAGCCAAATCTGCATGTCTTTGGGAGGAAACCAGAGTACCTGGAGGAAACCCACCAAGCACGGGGACAATATATAAAATTACAGTAATACAGGCCACACCTCCTCCACTGGGATTGTCAGTCACTTAAGCCACACCTCTTTCATTAGGATTAACAGGCACCAAGGCCACACCTTCTTTACGGTGACTCACAGAAACCCAAGCCACGCCTTATTCACTGTGACTGAAAGGTACACAGACCACACCTTTGTTACAGGCAGTGATACACACAGGATGTGGTACACTGTCACATAGATCACACATTATTTACCTTTTTCACTGTGACTGACAGGCGCATGATCCTTCTTTCCTCCAAACTGGTTACATGATCTGGACAGCAGATGAAGAATCAGGAAAACGCGTGGTGAAGCCTTGAGCCGAATCTAAAACATGTTTTTTTTTTTCCCTTTTTTTCCTTTTGTAGTTAGATAATTATGAAATGAAATATGATCCATGAGTGCAGAACTGAGATATTATTCAAAAAGAACAACTGCCCTTAACCTTTGTTAGGGCAAAGAGGGCAAATAAAATTGTCTTTGTGTGTGTGTGTGTGTGTGTGTGTGTGTGTGTGTGTGTGTGTTAAAAATACATCAAAAATAGTCACCACGTTACCTCAGCAGTGTTATGCCATCTCAGTCCCCCCTCTCCTAATGCTAAGAAGAATAATTAGAACTGCAACACTCAGGAGAGAGAGTGTGTGTGTGTGTGTGTGTGTGTGCATTTTTTTGGATTGTGGGAACTTTAGATGTAGAAGCTCTGCCAGTCCAATGCACCAGAGGATAAATTAAAGCGCAGACCATCACTCCATACTAATGCAGGAGGAGGAGTAAGATGTAGCATCTAGACTGGTAATTAACACACACACACACACACACACACACACAAAAGTATTTTGTGCATAAACCCATATCCCTGTTCGTGACACCTACACACTTTTGAATACACACTCACACAGTCACACCAAGTCATATTTTTATACTATTATTTCCGTTTTCTCTCTTTCTTTGTTTCTGAACATTTACATGTAAGTAGAATTGGATAAAAAAGTGCATCATTCATAAGAATAAAAATGTAACTACTTTTAAAATGGAATAACATACTGCGGGACATGCCGGTAGAGAAAAATAATCAACAGGGAATTCTTTTATTTTTCAATTTATCACATACATAGTAAATTTGTTTGGGCCAGGGGTAGCTCAGTGGTTAAGGCATTGGACTACGGTTCGGAAGATCCCAGGTTCAAACCCCACAACCACC
>JAOVVB010000001.1:24400086-24416650 GCA_028570985.1 Heterobranchus longifilis
CTCATCACTAGAGGAGCGCTCTGAAGTGATAGTTTCCATCTCCGCGGAAGCGAGAGAGAAAGTTCTTCCCCCCTTCACAAGAAGCGCCGAAGCGCGCTGGAGAAGTGGAAGGTAAAAGACTCATGATCCGGCGAGAGAGCGAGAGAAAAGGAAAATTCTGTCTCGTGCGCCTCCGCCAGATTTGCACGCGAGAAATGCGCTGCGGGTCGCGGTTTCGCTTTAAGACGGCGAACCCGAGCGCGCGGGACTTTAATAGGGAGAAAATCGCAATACTTACCTGCTCCCTGAAGCCCGAGGATAGCGTGCTCTTCCCCCAAACACTCAAACAGAAAACGTGGAGATCGCCCTCAGCGAGATATTCTTCTACACGGAGGGACGGACTCGTGTCTAACTCTGCCATCTTTCTGGTGAGTAGTAAGACACTTTCTATTTTCGCTTTCTGTTAGAAAATGCTTGCACACACGCACACACACAACATGGATCCTGAAGAGAAAATGATCTGAGGGTGTTTCCGGTTCATGCCTATTTATAACCTCCAGGTGCACCTCATCGGTTGACGTCACCTGCCTGAGGTTATACATGCCAAAATATTTGGCGTGTTTGACACACACGTGCTTCACAACCGGTCACGAGGAATCGTTTCCCATAGCGCTGTCGCGCAGCATTGAGTGTAGCTTTTGAAAGGGAACAACCTGATTGAATAATTTGAAACAAAGCCATTGGAGACATAGTGAATCAAGTTTATTCTTATTTAATGCTTTGGATTGGGACAGGAGGTGCGAGGTTCCCTGGTGGATGAATTGTTAGGATTTGGTGCTTTTACTACCAGGGAACCAGCAGTTTGGGGGGTTGCACAAGCCAGTGCACTCTTTAGCCCCTTTTCCACCAAAATGAACCGGGTGCTAGGTTATGTCTGGTATTATTGCCGGTTCAGAGCCTGGCTTTGTTTGACCATGGGCTAGAGAGTCACCTTATTATGTCACTGTATACATCTCTTTACGTCTCTTCTTTCCCAGCAACGTTAGTCAGCAATGCAAGCCGTAATACTAGCACTAACGGCAATGATAGAGGCAAAAAATGCTAGCAGAAAAATTGTTAGCAGCAAGCACAACAACAACAACAATTGCGAACTTCAGCAACTTCCTCCTGGCTTTAATCACTACTAGAAAGCATTTGAGCTGCCCATCGCATACTGAGTCCATTTTTAAATATGCAATGATAATCCCACCCCCAGCCCTTGACGTAAGCGGTTCTAGCCCAGCAAAATGTTGGTACCGCCATGGAACTGTTTTTTGTTCTGTCTGTCTGAAAAACAAAGAACTGATGCAAAATTGGAGCACCGGCTCCAAAACTAGCTCCAGAACGGAAGAGGTATTAGTGCTGGTTCCAAGCCAGCACTAATTCCCCCCTAACTCATTACTGAACCCATTCTACAGAACCTTATTTTTCCTTATGATACTTGAGTAATAAAATTCTACAGGAGTTTTATTTGTCTTTCCTGTAGTCATATGATAGGTATTCTTCAGACAATTCTTAGGCGAGAGTTCTGATCTAAACACATTTTAGTGTGATGAGGCTGTGTAATAGACATAGTTGGTCTAATTGTTGGTAACATAATGCATGTGTGAGTAAACATACATGATTTCATACACACACATTAAACCCTACTGTAGTGGTCACTACATCACCCCAAGTCATCTTTACGTCACTAGGTTGCGTCTGTCCATCCATCCTTCTGCTAAAAATATTCATATTTTTTATTCTCTGATATCTTATAAATAAATCATTAAATGGCTGTAGGATTTATCTGCTGCTCTTGAGATGAACTGATTAGATTTTGGAACTGATCCACACAGGGTCAAGGTGACAGCAAGGTCAAATGTTGTAGCTGGTGGATGTATCCTGCTTACTGAGACTGGCATTAAGTTTGTCTACTTGTATTAAATTTTATTTATAAATCCATCATAAGACATCCAGTGTGTCTATTAATTATTATAAATATTATTCAATTAAAAAAGAAAAGGTTAATTTCTCCTTTTATACACAGATAATTGATGAGCACAAGATAACCCCAGACTGAAGGATCTGGATTTTTTTTTCTTTTCTGTGACTTTAGATATTCAAATATTCTATGTAGTGATATAATTAGCCCGGATAAAAACGCAGTGACCTCTGAACTCTAGTAATGCTACAGATAATACAAACTGTGTATCATCATGATTTTAGCTTTGCAGCAACTAAATGTCTAAATCATTCCAAAAAATCATCTGTTGTCATCACGGCTGAATGGAACAATGCAATAAATCGATTTTTATTTAGTTTTCTTGTCTCTGCAACACGGTGGTTTAGCAGTTAGTTCTGTCTCCCTACACCAGCAGAGGTTGAGGTTTGTGTGCGAGTGGAGCTCACGTCTTCTCTTGTGCTTGGTAGGTTTCCTCCACGTACTTTGGTTTCCTCACACAGTCCAAAGAAATGCACTTTAGGCTGATTGGTGTTTCCAAATAGTCCATAATGTCTGACTTGGTGTGTGACTGCATGTGCTTGTGCGCTGTGATGAAATGTTTTGGCGCCCCATCTAGGTCGTCTTGTAGCCCAAGTGCCTTGGGATAACCTCTAGGGCCCTAAACAGTTTAAGTGATTTACAGTCCTGTGGAAAAGTCTTGAGCCATGATTCATTTTAATATTAAATAAAATAAAGTAATTTAGATCAAATGTGAATTAATGTTTTACTCCGAAACATTAGAGCCTAAACTTTGAACTTTAAAAAAAACTTTAAAGCATCTTTATGCTGACCATGCAAAATCGACACACACACACACACACACACACACACACACACACACACACCCCGAAGGAGAGATTCTTTTCATTATTTCCCCTGTATATATATATATACAGCATATAATTACAAATTTCTTTAAACTGATTTTTTTTCTCTTTTTTTTATCTTAAAGGTTTTTCATCCTGGCTACCTTTATTTGTTTTCTTGAAAAATATAAAACGAAATGAAATATTAATCCATTTCAGTGTATTTCATCCTGAGTGATGTGAGTGTGACTTTAATGTTTAATCAGTTTCTGTGTACGTGAGAGTCGTGTGTGTTCTGTGCGTTCTCTGGGAATAAAGTGTAAAATATTAAACGTGTTTGCATGGAAAGCAGACTAGATTAAACATCTCGTGAAGGGGACTGACTTCTGTGGGTTGTCTTATTTAACAAGTATATCTTGCTTCTGAGATGTGTTTGCTAGACGTGTTAGCTCACTAGTCCCACCCATTTATAGCGCGTTCGCTCTGAGTTGATGTTTACTTGCTTGTTTCAGATCATTTGTTCACTTCCACTTACTAAAGTCACTTTGAAATGATAGTGTTCATAAATTTCCTAGTCTAAGGAATGATTTTGGATGAATAATGAGTGATTGGTGTGTACGGTGGCCCTAGAAGTTTTAACATTAATAATAAATACGATCGCAACAGTACGGTTAATGCATGTGTTTAAACTAGATTTTTCACACGTTACTAGTTTTTAACTAAAAATTAATTATATGACAAGTTTGACCCTAATGGCTTCCCATAATCGCAGCCCGGTTACCAGCTGTGTGTGATAACGGCACGTTTAACACGGATAATATGATGACTGAGGAAACATAACCAGGTGCTGAACGGCAAGTTTCATTATAAAAAGTGTGGATAACACACAAGCTGCTCGAACTTGCCACTGGTTTTTACGCCAGATGCCTAAATCATAAAAACCCTCCCATTTTATCTGGGCTTGGGACCGGTATGGTATCCAGTGGCTGGGGTTTGGACGTTGGTTAGGGATTGACCCCAGTCCTTCCACATGGAAGTCGAAACACCTACCACAGAGCCGCCATGTGATAACTTATATTGTGACCTCATATAAGAAGTATTTAACATTTAACTCCTCCTCTTCTGAAATTGTTGTTCAACTGTCCTGTTTTCTGAAGGGGCGTGGCTCAACAGCAGGTAATTTACATACACAGAAGGAGTGTGAAACGATGCATTATTTTAGGGGCATTAACACACACACACACACACACACACACACACACACACACACACACTTTGGGCGGAGCTCTGAGATCTGTGTTGAAGAAATAATCAAATATGGCCTTTAAGTCCAAATTGAAAAAGTTATTGAATATCAATAGCACCCTGCGTCCAATCAGAATGGTTCTTGTGACTGGCACTCTCCATTTTGAGTTGTGTTTTTGATTTGTTAAGGATCACTATACTGTAGCTAAAGCGTAAAGTTTCCTTTCACGAAGTTTAGCTCCACCCAGTCGACCCTGATAAGCGAAGAGAGTTCATTAGAAGTAAAGAGTTTAAACCGAGAGACGGCCGTAGAGCTTCGTATGCTGGTTAAACTTTAGAGACTATCTCTAAGAGCCCAAGTTGTTTAAAATGATGCGCATCGCTGGAACATCGCCACAGCATGTGTTTCTCTGACCTTGCATTGTTCCTGACGCATAATGAGAAAGCGTCAGACGGCTCGTGGCAGCACGGCCGCCCGCGAATCTATCAGTGCAATTAGATTGGCTTTAATAAGAGGTCATGAGGTGGAGAAACCATAAGATTATTCCACATACCTCCGGGATCGAGCGTAATTGTTTATGAAACTGTGTTCAGCACTCGTAACATCTCATTTGGGGATGCCTCGCACCGTCTGCCGAAATGAAAGCATAATAGAGTCTTTAAGAGGATCAGTATATGTTATTTAACTGTAATGAAGTGCATTGATTCGGTCTTTTCAGGAGAGCACGTCTCTGATTGAATTTTGCATTAATGAATGGAGTTTGTTGGTGATGGCAGTGTGTATGTGTGTGTGTGTGTGTGTGTGTATGCGTGCACAGAGAGATTCACCGGCTGAACCTTAATTGAGTCTCTCTTTGTTTTGTCTCTTCTGCTTTTGTTCTATTCCTTTATCCTTGGAAAAATAGAGACTTTAATATCACAGCACAAGAGATACAGTTGAACTGAATACGAGCACATTATTCAGAAATGAACAATTCTAAACAGATACAAATACAGATACAGTAGAAAGTGTGCTATTGATTTGGATCATTTCTTTTTTTTTTTTCTTTAAAATCCGGTTGAGATTAGAGTCTAACGCTACACTCACATTACAAGCCACGTTGCTCAATTCAGATTTTTTTTTGTTGTCGGTCAGATTGGATTTGCATGTCATAACGGTTCACGGTCATAATGAAGAAAATACATTTCTCATTCTACCATCCTCTGAAAGCACGCATTTGTTTTAAAATGTAGCATGAGTTTGTTGAGGTTATCTACTGAATGCGATTTAAGAAAAATATGCTTGAGGTTTTGTTCTGAAGGACGGCGAGCAGCTAGTTAGTATTTGTTGATGTTCAAAGGAGGGAAGAAATCCAAAACCCTTGCTTTAGCTGTTTTATCAGCTGTTGCTAGCACTGTTATGAAATCAACCGCTGTGAACACGATACGCATGAACAGAGCCAAGAGGTCGCATGAATTCCAATCTGCCTGTTCTCATTCAAGTCACATGGCAACATATCGCACATGTATCGGACCTAGGACCATATACTGTATAGAAGTGACTTAGATTCGATCTGAAAAATACCAGATTTGAGCGATCAGACAGGCCTAAAAAGAAAAAAAATTATCTTGGTGACATTAGGATAAACATTTTTTTAAATGATTAATTTAGGCTGGTTTTGTGAACGTAGCCTAAGATCTCAAAAGACGTAACAACAAACCTGTGAGATAAAGGTTTCTTCTTGTGGTCTGGACCGCACTGAACACAGATACTAATATGTGGAACACTGAAAGGTTACAGATACAAAAAATGTCATTGTGTTAGAATGATACATAAAACAGAAAGATTTCATATTTCGACCCACTCGCTCACCTGTGTGTACTGACGTGTCCTGACCTTTCCACATCACGCGTGTGTATGTGCATGTACACGTCATGATCCTTACACTGAAGAAGAACAAGAAGACCCTGTTATCCTCCTCACTCTGCTGACTTCACACTGATCTAACCCACATTGATTGGACTTCCTGTTTAATTACTACAATTGCTCTAATTGAGCTGTAATCTTAACGAGAGCTTTTGTATTTAACAGGAGCTTTTGTGAGCGAAAGTATTGGCACGCTCACTATCAGGTCGGGTTCACAGTCAGGTCACGCAGATTTCTGTTCACATGCTGCATGAAGTAAAACAACAAAAAACAAGTAAAATAAAATAAACGTATAACTAGTTGTGTGATCATGTAAAATTGTGTTGAATCACACTCTGTCTCACTCTGACCTTGCTCGATCCTCTTTCCCAGACTGCAAATGGCATTCTTGTATTTCAAATTGATTTATTTGGTGCTTAAACTGTAAAACTGTAGTGAGATTTACAGTATGATCTACAGTCATTGTAGAAAAACTGTGGTCTTGTTCTGTTCAGTTTCAATCATTTCTCTGCTGAAAGAAGTAAAACCTGATGTGGTCTTTTGCTCTAATAGCAGGTCAGCATCAAGGTTCAAGGTTTTGTTGATGCTTTTCTGCTTGCAATAGCTTTAAAATGTAGTTATTAGAATTCCCATAGCCTTCCTGTCTAAGTGATTTAGCTTATGATCTAGTAAAAACTAACTCGATGTAAGTAGCTCAGCAGGAAGCCTATAGATAGAGATGGATGGATGGATGGATGGATGGATAGATTGATTCCAAAGGAAATTTCCAAATTTTGGATTATATTAATCAATAACATTATGACCCCTGACAGGTCAATTGAACAACACTGATCACTGGTTAAAGGATCATAAGCACTCAGGGCTCACCCACGCCCACAGAGAATAAAGGCCAGCCCGTCTGGTCCGATCCCACAGAGAAGCCAGTGCACCAAAAATTGCTGAAAAAAAGTCAATGCGGCCACGATTGAAAGGCACCAAAACTCCCAGAGTAACACAACCCACCCCTTGCGGGGCCCAGCAGGTAAAGAGCCCAAGGCCACAGACCCAACCTCCAAACTTTCCAGATCTCAATCTGATTGAGCATCCATGGTACAAACAATGACACTCAAAAGGATACCTCCATCCTTGTGCCAGACACCACAGCATACATCCAGAGGCCCTGAGGAACCATGCCCCCATGGGGCCAGAGCTACAGTACCTGGGTGGTACAAGGGGAACCCAAATCCCAGGTGGTTTTAAACGTTAATGGTTTTAGCGTTATGGCTGATTGGTGTAGTTCTAATTAGGCTGTAATGTCATTTACTTGAAAAACATCGGACCTGCGATGTTTTTGAAAGTTTGAATGACTTTAGAATGTCTTTGGGATAACATTGAACAATGGGCCTTTACATGATGTTGCAAACACAACCTCAAAACATTAAAAAAACAATTTTTTTTAACTATTAAAAGTATTAAAATTTATTCATACTGTAATATTTATGCAACCATCCACATTGGAAAATGTCCGGTCTCACAGAACGGTTCTCGGGTGGTAAGCCATGCGGAACTGTACAGTACATTCTCTACATTCTTGATTTAATAGTTGTCTGGTGTATTTGCCTTGGACGAGTTAATTTGTAGCATTCGTTGTATCACAAAGCCAGACAAAACCATGAATGTGCCTTTACTAGCATCCGCATCATTCTGACATGTGGCTAGTCGCTAACATTCAGTGTTCTCGTCCTCCATTAGTTTTATAAAACAACCTAATACCAAATGGTGTCTGTAGCGTTCCCAAATTAATGTTTCCACAACATTTTGACAACCAAACATCCCGCCTGGGACCTGCACAGTAATCTGTCATAATGCACATTTAATGGAAATAGCTCTGCCACTGCAGTACGAGATTCAGTGTGTGACGTACAGTTCAGTCAACCACCATCTGCTCCTCATTAGCTGAATCCATCTAATACACCATGATATTAATATTAATATTATTCAGGATAATCAAGGATGAATCTGAACTCCCAATCCTAGTGAAATTCCTGAAACTGACACGTGTGTTATAGAAGGAGTGAGGAGTTCTTCCCGAGTCAGACTATTTTCATTAATGAAGGAGTCTCCAGTGTCAGTGCGGTGAAGCTGTACATTCACCAGACATCTGTACAGTAACATGAAACACTTATGAGAGAGAGAAAGATAAGTGGCTGGAAAGGAAACAACTGTGTAGCTGCTATAGTGTAAGTGAGAACAGGAGTTGTTGTGCAGATCTTCAACATCACTGAATGTAATTATGGGTCACGACTAGTGGTTAAGGTGGTACAGAAGGCCCTAGGTTCAAATCCCAGGACCATCAAATTATAAGCAAATTGCCCATAAAACACATCCGGATGCACTCATATAGGAAATTTATCAACTTGTGGTAAATAACCATAAATAATTTCTTAAACATCGCTGATTAATTTCATATAAGAGCATGACATGGTATGTTTTATTCCTCACATATCACATCTGAGTAATATCTTGTGTGTGTGTGTGTGTGTGTGTGTGCGTGTGCGTGTGTGTGCGTGTGTGTGTGCGTGTGTGTGTGTGTGTGGGTGAGTGTGTGTGTGCCCCACATATATATCCCATGATCAGAATTCCAGTAAAGCTTCAAGGAAGAAAATATTGTACACACACACACACACACACACACACACACACACACACACACACACACACACACAAACATTAACCAACCCACAAAGTGAGAGTCTAAAGCCTTATTCATACACAATAAATTATTCATGACTCTATAAACCGGAGTCAAAGTCAATGATAAATGCGGCGGAGTCCATCATCCACACTTCATTAGGCCACGCCTCCTCCCTCTCACTGCCTTACCACTGATAAAGGAACAGAGAGAGAGAGAGAGAGAGAGAGAGAGAGGTTGAAAAGTGTCTCCTTTAAGTGATTAATTGTCACCTCTTTCCCTCTATTTCATTATTCTTTCTTTTCTAAATCCTCTTTTTCACCTCTCTTTCAAGCTATCGTTCTGTTTAACCTTTTTTAATTTGTCAGTTTCATTTTAATCCTTTATTTTCTTTTGTTTTTCATTCTTTTCTCATTCTCCTTTTTTATCTTGTTAAATTAATTTTTTTTCTATTACATTCTTTTTTCTTTACCTTTTCCATTTTCTCATTTCTACTCTTCTTCCCTCTTTTTCATGCTTTCTTTTTTCCCTTTAATTTTCTTTTTTTTTCTTAACTTAATTTTCTTCTTCTTTCCTCACTCACTCACTCATCATCTATACCGCTTTATCCTGTATATGGGGTTGCGGGGGACCTGGAGCCTATCCCAGGAGACTTACAGCACGAGACAGGGTACACCCTGGACAGGGTGCCAATCCAGCGCAGGGCACACACACATACAAAAATAAATAAATACTCATTCAGTGTGGGAGGAAACCGGAGTACCCGGAGGAAACCCAGCAAGCGCAGGGAACATGCAAACTCCGTGCACACAGAGACGGGAATTAAAACTGGCCGGAAATCAAACATGGACCCTGGAGGCGCAAAGCGATAGTGCTAACCACTACACCACCGTGCTGCCCTTTTTTCTTTCCCTTCCTTTCTTCCTTTTCACTTGTTCTTTCTTTCCCTGTCTGTTCTTTTTTTATTCTTCTTTTCTATCTTTCTTAACTTCCTTTTCTTTTCTCTTTCCTTCTTTTTTTCTTTACATTGCCCTTTTCCGTTTTCTCTTTTCCCCTTCTATCACTTTTTCATTTGCTCTCTGTCCTTTTCTTTTGTCTTATGCTTTCTTCTCTCCTCTTTATTTCTTTTCATTTCTTCTCTGTCATTTTCTCATCTCTTGTCTTTTCTTTCTCTACTATCTTCTTTTTTTTCCTCCTACCTTCTTTTTTCTTTCCTTTTCTCTTTTCCATTTTCTCTTCGCATTTTTATTTCTTGCTTTCTACCTGTTCCTGTCTTTTTCTTATATTTTTCTATTCTACATTTCTCTCCTCTTTCTTTTCATTTCTCTCACTACATCACTACATTCTCTCGTCTTCACTACTTTTTTCCTTTTCTCTTTTCATCTGTTTCAGAGCTAAAGCTTTGACTTTAGGTTTTCTTCAAGACGAGACAGAGTAAGAGGCTGCTGACGGACGAGTGTTTGTAGCTGCTATAACTTCAGCGTGCTCGCTATGTGACTTCACTGTAGATTTAAAAAAGTGCTTTATGTCATTCTTTAGGAAATAAAGATTGTTTCTGCATATTTTTTATGCTAGAAAAGAAATAAAAGACTTCAAGACATGCTTATTGAAAAGAAACATTGCACCATCTTGTTGTTGATTATTTTCCAAGAACAGAGCGACAGAGAGTGTGTTATTCCGTACAGAGCGGAGTCTCAGAGCTGACAAGAGGAAAAATATATGGGTGTTACAAATTTACATATTCATGCATATTCATAGAGCTGTAATCCTTTTTAGAGAGGTGTAAAGATGTTCCTAAGCTATTTTCATCATTTCCTGCGTGTTAAACAATGGGCTCTCT
Source organism: Heterobranchus longifilis (assembly GCA_028570985.1). Lineage (NCBI taxonomy): Eukaryota > Metazoa > Chordata > Actinopteri > Siluriformes > Clariidae > Heterobranchus > Heterobranchus longifilis. The sequence goes on from JAOVVB010000001.1 coordinate 24,410,557, forward strand.
TTCACACACACACACACACACACACACACACACACACACACCCACACACACAAAAACACAAAAATATACAATCATTACAAACTCCCAAGAGCCATCTTTACACAAGGCCACACCCTCCCTCTCCATCTTTTTTTCCTCCTCCTTTCTCCTTTACTCTGCACTTTCTTGCTGAACTTTTTCCTAACGCATCTAAATGCCTGAAAGGACGGCCTGATTACATTCTGGCAGCTCATTTATTTCTTTATTTATTTCCTCTGTTTTATTATTATTATTCTTTTTTTTCAAGGCAGACATTTCCATTCAGATTGTTTTAATGCTAATGAGGCCGGGGGGTCGGAGATGTGTGTGTGTGTGTGTGTGTGCGTGTGTGTGTGTGTGTGTGTGTGTGAAAACTGAAGGAGATGTCGTCCTCCGAGATGTCACGATTTCTGCATGCTAAGAGACCTGCTATAACATTTATAATTATCAACAGCGAGGAAGAAAGCGCGAGACGTGTCGCTTGCTAAACGAACGAATCGCGTGTATTAGCGCTAGCTTCCTTTCTCACTCACACACTGACGCTGGGAAAGTTTTTATTGTGTGATATTTTAAAAGCCACAGTGTTTATAGTGATGTATTTGCCCCGCTGCTGTGTTGGCATCTTACTGTACAGCTTTTCTGGGAAATAAAAACTATATTACCAAACACCACTCAAGTTTTTATTTTACCTGCTGGACGACTATTCGGAAAGATTAGCATTTTATCAGACATACTGGAACCATGCTGTTTCTAAATACCTTATTTCCTAGATAACGAGCGTTATGTAAGTGATTCCCTGGAAATAGCTTCAGTGTTAGCAATTTGCATCTTGAGGATGTTGTGTTTCTTGTGATTTTATGCTTATCATTTTTTTAAATTCATTTATTTTTATTATTGTCTCATAGCTTGAAGAAAGAAACAAGACAGACTCATGACATCAGAGGCGATTCTCAGGACTGTACGCGCCCCAGGCAAGACAATGTAACGGATCCTCTAGGCATTTTTTCTTCGCTTTATTGCCATCGTGTTTCCCAGATGCTTTAAAAAGATCTACAGTGGAACCTCGGATTACGAGTAACGCGGTTTACGAGTGTTCCGCAAGACGAGCAAAGATTTTTAATAAATTTGACTTGAAAAACGAGCATTGTCTTGGTTTACAAGCACCGAGTATCATGTATCACGCATGCGCTTCTTGTTTTGACACCGAGCATCACGTGATCACAACTGAGCCAACAGTTTTTCTCTCTCTAGTGCTTCGGAATTGTAGGTAATCGTCTCCCCTGCTGGGTCTTAGTGCTCGTCCCTTATAGGTATAATCAACATACGTGCACGCGTATACTGTTTACTATAACACTGTGACCACGTGTGTGTGTGAAACATATTTTATTTTGTGTTTGTAAGCGTGTTTGTACAGCGCGCGTGTGTGTGCGCGCGTATAAACCAAAAGCAAGTCTCATTAGAGGGTAAAGATCCATTTTTTCTCTCTGTATCAGCCTGTCATGTTTCACTTTACCTTTGAAAAAAATCGCGACAGAGCAGAGTTTCTGTGTAAGGCAGAGTGTGTGTGAAGGGGTGGGAGGGGGGCTGTAAAGGCGAGAGTGTGTGTGTGCGCGCGCGTAATTTGACACCGAGCTCCTTCACTCACAACAACAACACACACACACTCTCTCTTGCCTTTACAGCCCCCCTCCTCCTATTGGCTTCCCACTCACAGCGCCAGACACACACTCTCTGCCTTACACAGAAACTCCGCTCTGCCGCGATTCTTTTCAAAGGTAATGTGCTGGTTCATTTGTTTTCTTGTTTTTGTTTTTTTACTTTACAGCAGTGATTCCGTTGGTATGCGCTCACGCGAGTCTGACTAGCGCTCCATTAATGTGTGTGTGTGTGTGTAATGTGCGTGCGCACACACACATTAACAGACAGACTCTTTTATCGGAAAAATTAGCAAGGAACATCGCTAGTCACACTCGCGTGAGTGCTTAATGCTGTAAAGTAAAAAAAAAAAACATTATCTTTGAATAGAATCGCGACAGAGCAGAGTTTCTGTGTAAAGCAGAGAGTGTGTGTCTGGCGCTGTGTGTGTGTGCGTGTAATGTGCGTGCACACACACGCAGCGCCTGCGTGCACAAACGGAAACACTTATCTGTCGGGATTTATTTTTACTTTTTTTTTAAAGGTAAAGTGCAGGTTAATTTGTTTTATTTTTACTTTTGTATTAATTATTTTTATGTATTTATTTTTTAGGGGCTGTGGAACGAATAATTTGAGTCTCCATCATTTCTTATGGGAAAATTAAATGAGTTTTGGAATACAGAGATGGGGGGAATCGATTCAGTTTTGAATCACGATTCTTTTGTGTGCTGATTCATGTATCGCTACACTGACTCCAAAATAAAAAATAAAAAAAACCTAAAAAAAAACCTATTATAATAGAGATGAACCAGTTGATTGGCCAGAATTGGCTGTTTTTTTTTCAGTTTGTTTGTCGGATCGGTGACTGATATAAACGGTTGGAGCTACGGACCCCATTTTTATAGCGTTACATTATAAAAAAAATCACGTGCCTTTTTCTCTAACTTAATCTCAAACACACACACTACACACACTTACACCAGTCTCAAAACATCGCCAGTGTTAATTAGTCTAAAATCACGTGCATTAGAAGCCCCGCGCCCTCGCAGCTACTAGACCCGCCCACTCACTGATGAGTTTTGAGACTTTGGAGGCGTTTGAGGCAGTAAAACGTCGCTGTTTCTTTATAATCCTGCAGGTGGCGCACTCTAAACTATTTACACATGTTCATCCCGCGTGGTCGGAGTGAATCGTTCGCAAAGTTTGTTTAGAAATAATAATAATAATGATGTCGGATGATGTAACAGAGATACGCGCTGCTCAGTAACAGTGTAGCTTCGTGTTTCATTTAATTTGTATTTGAAGTTAGTTTGTAGTGTTTAAATGCTGCACTCGGGTTTTAAGTGAGAAAACTAATATATAAGGAATAGGACACGCTTAATTACTTATTAAACTTTTTAAGGTTTAAACTTATAACAAAATGGGAGAAAAATGTAATATCGATTCAGGATAATTATAAAATCGGAATACGTAAAGAATTGCGATTTAAATTGAATCGATGATGTAGCACTCGTCATAATGTCGTATACAGAATGTTCAGTGGGCTCTGTGTTCATATATTTCACAATGTTTTAAAATGTGCCAAAAAGTCATAATATGATTATTTTGTAGACAGAGGAGCGTAATAAAAGACGTGTCTGTTAAACACACACGGACATGGAGACCCTGAAACACTTTCTGTAATTTTTTTTCTCTTTTCTTTGTCCTTTTATTTTAAATACTTGATTGTTGTTGGCCAGAAAATGATGAAATGAATAAAATGTTACATTTAATAAATACATTAGAACATTACAGTCTATAATCTGCTGTGCTTTAAGAGGAATAAAACACTGTAAAATGTGCAGTTATTGGAAAATAATCAGCTTCAGGGTGGCAGCACTAACCTGGCTTTACATCTGGCTGCGTCACACCACCCTGTCACTGATTCTTTTCCTGGAATGGTGCACCTTGTCCGTTTTTTTAGCAAATTTAAATGCATATAAAACATGTGCCTTATTTATTATCACTCACTGCAGTTTAATCCAAGCCTAAAGGGTTACCATGGCAACAGTGCAACACCATTTCCAATCTCTTCCATATGCTACTTTTCAGATTCACAACCTATTTGTTGGTGCTAAAATCCACACACACACACACACACACACACACACACACACTGTTGAGGATGTCAGCTGAGTCACCGGAAAAACCTCAAACCCAGTATGTGTTTAGACCTGAGTGAATGACGTGGTTTTTTTTTTTTGTTTTTTTTTCAGCGATCATTCTATAGACCCGTCTTAAGGTCTTGGGTTGAGACGTCTGTCTCTGTTCCATGTCGTGTCTGATTTTAGAAAGGCTTTGCTGAACGCTCGCCCTGAGCCATTTCACTCGACTCAGAGATGTTTACCCGGTGAGATGAGTGCTGAGGGACGTCTGGGTGGTTTGATGTACTAACCTTTAGAGTAAGACGATAAGAGAAACACGTTTTTTTTTTTTTCTTCTATTTTTAGCCATGGTAACTGCCTATGACACAACGGGTGTATATAACTCACCGCTGTCGCTTCATAACATTTTGTCTGAAATTAATGATTGTTAAACAAAAATGAATTTCAGTTTTAAAATTCACTCTAAATTTGTCTTTGGAGTTCCTTTGGCAATTCTTAGCAAATTGTAAAGTGTAACTTTGTAACAGTAAGTAGTAGGTACATTGTGACAGATCTTAACCGCGATTGATTTAAAAAATAGCAATCGATTTTAAATGATAAAATTCCTGGCTAACTGGGAAAGAAAAGAACTGAATTTATACTAAATGCATTTTTACACGGAACGAGGGTTGTAGAGTTTGTGTGCAGAGCTGAAAAAAAGTGCAGTTTTTTTTTTTTTTAAATACCCATTGTAATGTACAGGTAGTCTCCTACTTACGATTACTCGAGTTATGAATTTCCACAGATACGAACGGACTGTAGTTCTACGAACCTTCATGGTGTGAACAAATCATGGAAGTAGCTAAGGTGTATTGTACTAAAAAAATAGACGTATGTAAAATCCTCAACGAGTTCACAGTCCAATACAGTGGAAAACAGCTCTAAGGACAAAATGGCATCTGGGATTCCTCTCGCGATTTAAAGGTGCAGAGACAACACTGTTACATTTTATATACCAGTAAAACCTTGGATTGCGAGTAACTAGGTAAAAGTAAATCTTTACTAAGTAAAGTCAACATCCGTGTGGGTGTGTGAAAGTTGTCCTACACAATAACCCCCCTCCTCCTCCTCCCCTCTCTCAGCTTTACCCACAGTCTGATTCTTTTCAAAGGTAAAGTGCAGATTAATTCGTAATTTTACCTTATATTTTGTATTAATTATTTTTATATGAATATTTTTGGGTTCAGACACAGTTACGTTTTTTGGCCGTGTGGGGAAAGGGTACAGATTTTGTCAAGTGGATCGGCATGCTTTACATTGTATATTCGTGTCAAAGGTGTATACGACTCACTTTGTCGGACTTACGAACGTGCTCCTGGAATGGAACTTCCAGTAGGGGACGACCTGTGTCACCTCAGTTTTTATTTGTTTTTGATTGACAAACATGGGGTTTATATACCCAATATATCAATGAAATTACAGTAGGCACAGTACACCAACAAATTATGTACTGTTTCTACATCTTTACTATCCTGCTAGCTTGTTTAGCTAAATTTACACAGCAACAAGCTTAGCATGTGCCAACAGTTGTAAATAAATTCTTTACCATTTGGGAGTTTAAAAGCGTATAATGGGTCTTTTCTATATTCCTGACCTGTTTTAGGTGCGACGTCACAGGCTCTAATCATTATGTACTGACGATGCCTTTGAACTATGAAGTGTTTATATGTATATACATACTATATATAAATATAGTTAAATGTAAATATTTAAGAATCGCCTGCGACACTGCTGCAACCTAGTGATGGACGTGGGCGCCCACACCATAATCGATCATGGATTTGAGTAGACCAGTCGATGATCGTGGAGGTGTAGGAACAGTGCCTAGTATTAAAAACAGTGTTAGTGTGAAACACTGAAATCTAAGATGATTTTTACAGGTTACAGTGTTTACTATAAGCTCTCTCCACCCATGGGTTTTCCTTCCACACTATCGAACACGCTTGCCACAAGCCTGACGTTAATAAAGTGACCTTTAAGATCGGTTGTACTTCAGTGGTAGCTCAGTTCTTATTGACATGAGCAACAAATTCCTACAATTTTTGTAAAATCTGACAAAGATTTGGAACTAACCTCGCCATTTAAAAGACCTCATTTTGTGCCCAGCATCCCCTGCATAGGAGGTTGTTATGTTGTTGGTCTTTCGGCTGCTCCCAACAAGGGGTCGCCACAGCGGAATACCCAGTCCGCACTACAACTTGGCACGGGTTTTACGCCGGATGCCCTTCCTGACGCAACCCTCCCATTTTATCCGGGCT
>JAOVVB010000001.1:24454648-24473242 GCA_028570985.1 Heterobranchus longifilis
CACCATGCTAGTACTGGGTCTTTTGTCTTCATGCCATAGATTCAAAAAGGTGCTGGAAACATTCCTTAAAGATTTTGGTCCACATTATCATCATAGCATCATGCAGTTGCTTCAGACATGTTGGTTGCACATCCATGATGCAAATCTCTCATTTCACTATGTCCTTAAGATGCCCTATTGTATTATGGTCTGGTGACTGTGGAGGACGAGTGAGTACAGTGACTTTACTGTCATGCTCAAGAAACCGCATTATCCCGAATGTTATCCATTATTCCAATCTTCTACTGTTCAATTTCGGTAAGCTGATGTGAATCGTTGCCTAGGTTTCCATATGTAGTTAAAAGAAGTGGCACCCGGTGTGGTCTTCTGCTGCTGTAGTCCATCTGCTTCAAGGTTCGATGTGTTGTGCACTTTTCAGCATTCCTCAGTTGAAAACGAGATGTTATTTGAGTTACTGTTGCTTTTCTATCAGTGAGAACCAGTCCGCCCATTCTCCTCTGACCTCTGGCATCAACAAGGCATTTTCACAAAGAGAACTGCATCTCTCGATATATTTAATCTTTTTTTAGTCTATTCTTAGTAAACCCTAGAGATGGTTGTGTGTGAAAATCTCAGTAGAGCAACAGTTTCAGAAATACTCACACCAACCTGTCTGGAACCAACGATCATGCTACATTCAAAGTCAATTAAATCACCTTTCTATCTCATTATGATTTTTGGTTTCAACTTCAGCAGATCATCTTGACCTGGTCTACATTCCTAAATGCATTGAATTGCTGGCAAGTGATTGGCTGATTAGACGTTTGCTTTAAAATGTATTTGAACGGGTGTACCTACAGTAATACAATGCCCGGTGAGTGTAGACAGCTGAAAAGCAGGATGTAACGGTTCAATGTCTTGTTGATGGATTCCGACAGGATCGTGTCCATCATGTCCTCAGCAGAACAGACAGCTCAGCACCGCTTTGATATCTGAGCAAACGGAACCATCTGAATATAAAATCTCACATAAAAAAAACTTGTGAGAATATATATATAATTTTTTTCGTTCAATATCCAAAGCTATTATCTGCAAAAATGGATACATTTAAGCTTAAGAAAGATGTGAATGGATCCCATACGATCGTCATCATTTCACATTCCAACTTGAAAGCAGCTTTAATCAGCGTGTGGCTGTTAAATATTCATTTCCAGTGGATGAATAATTCATGCGGGTCTTTCTGTAGGAATGAGGACACTCGTAGCGTGAGCGGTGTTGGTCTTGTTTCCTCTTCGGAGACGATACGAAGAATGTAGAGCTGGACATGTGATTGACAGTTGTATTGTAGATTGTATACGGTTTATATTTAAAAAGTGAAGAAGAAGCTCTGTGTCAGTTTTTTATAGGAAAAAAAAATTCAATATGAAAAATGATGGATGGTGTGATCGGGCCTCGGATTGTTAAACGTACCCACTCTGGGTGTTCCTGGAACCGGAGACTCCTTCTATAAACATTAAGCATCTGCTTGCGTGTTGTAAACATAGACCAAGTGCCGGGTGTATAATTATTATTATTATACCTAATTCTACGAAAGTATCTGTTTGTTCATTTTGGAACTGATTCGATTCAGTCGAGAAGCGGCAGGCGACCCCATGACGGCGTCATGACGGCGTGAATCTGCTTCTCAAAGATCACATGCCGTTTTATTTACGAGAACAGACATCAGAACATCAGAACATCAGAGTGTAACTGATGACAGCCCCGTTCTGTTCAGGAGCGCCTTTATTTTATTTTTTTTTCTTTCCAAGATCGACCCATCAACAAACAGAGAGAATGATGGGAAGCGACCGAGCGTTAAGAGAGACATCGCCGGGGGCGACAGGTTAGCAACAGGGACCTGGGAAAAAAACAAAAAAACTGGTTTCCATAGGAACCGGTGGAGCATTCTGCATAAACAAGTACACACATAGACATGAGTTCACACACATACACACACACCAACATGAAAGTTTTACTGCCAGGCAAACGCAAACACGCAAGAGAATCATGAGCAAAAGGGGGAACAGAAGATTACTTCCAAAAATATATGTTAAAAAAATGGATAGAGAAGGCAAGAAAAAAATTAATAAATAAATAAATAAACAAACAAATAAATATATAAATGGGTTTGTGGTGCTAATTGTGCATTTCAGCTCCAAGTTGTTGTTCTCTTTGTTTTCTATTTGTGGCAGAAGTTACAAACACGACCGAAGGGGCTGCGAAAAAGTTCGCTCGTTTCATGTGACACATCAGGAAAAACTTTTAGCATCACACTCTCCTTATGTTTTATCTCTTTGTGTATATGTGTATGTGTGTGTGTGTGTGTGCGAGAGTGAGAGAAAGAGAGAGAGGGACAAAAAGGGGGTCAATCTAGGTCACTTTTAGGTCACCTCGAACCCAACACCATTAGGAAATCTTTCCGTGTGATGGAAACGCGGCTAAATGTGGGTTAAAGCGCCCCTTGGAGAGCTTCTCCCTTCACTCAGTGTTTTAATGAGAGTCGATTTAACAGGTCATCACCCCTCCCCTTCATACACACACACTCTCTCTTTCATACACACACACAGCCCGAAATGACGTTTTAATGTTTTGCGCGGGTAATTAAACGAGGGAAAAAATGAGAAGAATAAAAAAAAAAGTCTCCGCTTTTGCCGTAGGTGGACCTTTAATGTGCGCGGAATTATATTTCGAGCTGTGAATCTTCGAGCGCGATCGGTAGCAACGCGGATTTGCATAAAGTTCTGTCTTTAAATATGTATGTTAATAATGACGAGTGCGGTTCGAAGGCGAGCGCATTAGCATGCTTTTATAAAAAAAATAAAAAATAAAAAATAAATAGTCCACAGAATCGGCCCGATTCTCGTTTCCCGGCTCGACGTGATTAATTGCCGTGTTTCTAAAAGGATAAATCTCTGCACCGGTTTGCTTTTTGTTAATGCTATAGATTAAAGAATGTGTAATGATAATTTATTGTGCTTTTAATGAGTCATTAATTAGACATAAGTGATATATTATCCAGCTATTTTATTAATCCTTTTAAGCCTTAGTTACTACTAAGTATTAGATGAAGTATTTAGCATTGAGTAATTGAGTCGGTGTTAAATAATAGCTCAGTTTATCATTAGTGAAAGGAGCAGTTTGGGAAAATATACAGTCGCACCTAGCAGAAGTACCACCACCCTAAAGGAAATAAAATACAATAAAATGGGCTTGCAGTTTCAGATTGTCTGCTTCATTGTTGCTTGTTTTCCTATAACAGCATGCCACAGAGTGTTTTATTCCTCATGCAGATAAGAAATCCTTAATGACTACATAAACATATTGAATGGAAAATTGAAATTTTAATTATTAGAATTTTAATTAATTAGTCATCCAGTAGTAGCTATGTTGAATAATAAATAAATAATAGGAACTTAATGACTGATTTAATTAACATATTAATACACGATTAACATGCACGGCTTGCTGTAATATGTTACTTTTTTTCCCACTTTCTTTTTAAATTTCTATTTGATGCCTAAGGAATTGAAGTGCAGGCACTTGGCTGTGTGTGACCTCTAAAGAAAGCACACACACACACACACACACACACACGCACACGCACATGCACAGTTTCTCAGGACAAAGGGAAAAAAGTGCGAGGTGACTTTGACATGCCGTAGGTTTGTACGTGAGTCACAAAGGTTGCGGGTGCAATTGAGTGAAAAGAGGTATTAAAATGCAAGGACCTGCATGAGGAATGTGAGACAGATAGGAACAGGATGAACTGCTTTCCGGGTACACGCACACACACACACACACACACACACACACGCACACACTCTGACTCACAGCTCTGTGCTGAGTAAAACAGAATGAAAAATGAGCCGCACTAAATGCCTCTTGACTTTCTCTGACTCTTCAGCCGACCTCCTCGGATTAACGCTGTTGATTAAATTTAACTTGATGCCACGCCATTAGCTTCTGCGCTTCTACTGCGGCGTAACCGAACGTGTCCTACCCAGTCCTTTTGACTTCTGATAAAGAGTTTAAGAGCAGACGGTCAAGAGTGTGTCGGTGTTAAAGGCAAATAACAGTGATGGATTTTCTAATGAGAAAGTATCGAGGCGGTTTCTACAACAGCGGCCCTGACAGAGCGTACTGCTGAAACAGGTTTATAGTAATGCGCTCGCTCTAATACGTAACCGTTTCTATAGTAACAGCGCACTCCCAGGGATACGGACGTGCGGCAGAATCTGAAACTGATTAAACACTTTTTGTTATAACTTTGACAGAGAGAAAAAGAGCGAGAGAGAGAGGCTGGTGATTTTTTTTACAGCTGCTATAACGTAAGCGTTAACAGGAGAACACAGGTATGATAGTACAAACTCCCTTTATTTCTCTATATAATCCCCTGCTGCACCAATGCACTTACACTATATTGCCAAAAGTATTCACTCCCCTTGCCTTCACATTCATATGAACTTGAGTAACATCCAATTCTTAATATGATGTTGGCCCCGCCCCCTTTGCAGATTGAACAGCTTCAACTCTTCTGTGAAGGCTTTCCACAAGGTTTAGGAGTGTGTCTATGGGAATCGTTGATCATTCTTCCAGAAGCGCATTTGTGAGGTCAGACACTGATGTTGGACGAGAAGGCCTGACTCACAGTCTCGGCTCTAATTCATCCTAAAGGTGTTCTATCGAGTTGAGGTGAGGACAGGCCAGTCAAGTTCTTCCACACCAAACTCGTTCATCCATGTCTTTATGGACTTTGCTTTGTACACTGGTGCGCAGTCATGCTGAAACTGGGGTATTTTCAAGATTTGGGCTCGGCCCTTTAGTTCCAGTGAAAGTAACTCTTAATGCTTTAGCAAACCAAGACATTTCATGTTCCCAACTTCGTGGGAGCAGTTTGGGGACGACCAGTTCCTTTCCAACATGACTGATGTTGGCCTTCTCGTCTAACATCAGTGTCTCACCTCACAAATGTGCTTCTGGAAGAATGTTCAAAAAAATTTCCATGAATACACTCCTAAACCTTGTGGAAAAAATGTTGTTTAAATGGTTCACTGTGGCCAAGAGTCTCATCACCGTAATGTGTTTGAAGTCTTCTGTAAATCTCAATTGCTTTTACACCCTTATTCACCAGAAATGTCATCACAAGTCCTGGTTTGATTTGAACGGCCACCGTACAGTATAAAGGGTTAAAAAGCATATGTTGTTTATTGATAAAATATATAGAATGACACTTCTGAATAATCTTTTTTATTTATTTATTTATTTATTTATTTGTAACATAGAGGGTGGTCGGTTGCCTGGAGAGAATCCACACATGTTAGCGACACTTTGTAAAGACATTATAGAGATATTGATAGGTTTTAAAATAAATATGACAATTGTATTGCTATAATTCTAAGCAGATGGTCTGGGTTGAAGTGTCACATCTCTGCTAAGTGGAGTGTTAATGGGAGAATCGGGACTGTGTAAAAACAGGTGTGTTTCAGTCTAAATGCTCCCCATGTGTCACTTAACCCAATTGTAGCCCACACTTCTCTTTTTCTTGGTTTATGTGTTGAAGTTTTCCTTTTTTAAATTTTTTTTTCTTATGTAGAATCTGGAATGTTAAGGTATAATTGGGGTTTAAAGGTAAACAACATGCTCGTTATTTGTTTTAATGAAGATGTACAGTAGGCGCTACCACAGTTTTTGTTCCTATTGTATGAAAAACATAAAAAATGAGGTAAGCAATTAATAGGAAGGTGTAGAATCTCTGTATAAATGCACACTGCAGTTTCTCCAACCTCTGCGCCAACTGGAGTCGGAGAGCAAACTCTGATTTAAACCTTTTAATGTTAGTCAGCATTGACATATTGATATTATTTCAAATAAACTGCTATTATGTGTTAACAATTCTTTGTAGCCCTATTCAGTGTAGCATTTTAAAAATCTTTGTTTTTCTGCTTCTTAACATAGCTAAGATATGCATACGTAGCTAGCTGATGTTAGCTGTACTTATGTAATATTAGCGAATTTGAACACACTGATAGAGTTTATTTTTCATTAACAAAATGGGATTTAGTGCTGCAATAAAGTCAGTTACTGTTAGTTTATTCATTTTCTAAAACAGCACACTATAACAGGTTTTATTTCTCTTACAATAAGGAAGCTTATAAATTAATAGTACACTTTACTAACCTACAGCCTAGTTTTTAAATTTTATGTGGTTCTGCTTTAATATTTCTTTAATAAACATTCCGCTCAACTTTTGGTAGAAAACATTTTGAGTCACTATATCATATTGAATAAATGTGTTGAACCTGATTGAGCCATCTCTACCACTCAGTTGACATTTGCTGTGCTAAAAAGTCCACTAGATGACACTGACTTTAAAATTTATAAATCTAATTTCTTTGTGCCGTACCACAAAAAATAAGCAGATCTAATACCCCCAAACATTTGTGCTTTGTTTCTGTTATTTATAAATATAGTGATACTTTTACCATAAGGTGACATCTCAACCATTTGGAAGAGACTTATACTGGCTCAAAATAAGCATTGATTTTTGTTGTTATTCCCCCAGGGAAATGAAAATGCATTTTTCGCCTTTAGAGATCAAACAGGTTAATAAAACAAAAGAAAAAATAAAGTTAAATCTTTACCATTGACTGTTACGAAGCGCTGAAACCGAAGACGTCTTTTATAAATGTTAAGCGCATATTGGCAGAAAATGTCATTATTGTATATCAACAATATGTTTAAGTGTCTGTTGTCCAATCGTCTATGTTAGCTGTTACTATGGAAACAAGAATATATTAGAACAATTAAGCTCTGATTTAAATCAACAACTTCTGACTAACATGAATGCAGAATTTCAGAGATTTTTACCTGGTTAGATTTGTGCCGTAATAAAATTAGATAATTTAGTGTGTAAATCATGCTGTTTTTCCTTTACAGCTGAGTCCATTAGTCAAGTGTTTTTCCATACCAGAGTTACTAAGTGCGGACGAATCGCCTCCCTGTCACTTTCTCAGCAGTAATAGCCTGCGCTAGTACAGCTCCAGTGAATAAATGATGCAACTCTGAATCCATGAAGGTCCTGAAACTCTGACTTCTTTCAGTCATTGTCATCTCGCTCGCCTCAGCAACATCCGCAGTCTTCATATGCACATCGGGAAAAAAAAGAAAAGAAAAGAAAAGACGTCGCACCAACAGCCTTTTTCACATATCGATCTGACTACCTTATTGAGCTTTTGATGCAGGAATAATTGAAGTCGCATGTGGCGTAGCGGTCTCGCCGGAGCTGAACGGTAATGAAGAGACAGGAAGTGGCAGGCTACTGGAACTCAACAAAAACCCAACAAAAGAGCTTTCTTCTGATAGCTGATTATCCTTGCTTGGCATGTGAAAAGATTCCTCAATTGCTTTCCACACACACACACACACACACACACACACACATCCAAACCAACCTACGTTAACATTTGCACACCTTCCTCCGTTTTTTCTTTTAAGTTATACATTCCATTATATTCTTTGTTAAATTCCTTTTTTAATCTCACACAGTTTGATAGAAAAATATTCACTGACAGAGTGGTGTGATAAAACCCAGTTACTGTTACTTTACAGCAGAAAGTTAATTATGTTCCTAACAGCATGTCCCAAAGTGTGTTATCAAGTTATAGATGCGTTAATGTAAATGATAACAGGATCTTGTTACGTTATTAAGAAAAACTACACACCAAAAAAATTGCGTAGCAATTCCTCCTTTGCGTTTAGAGAATTGTCTTCTCTTCACATACCCAAAGGTTTATGCAAAATGTGCATCCACTATACTGTACATACAAACTGCCAGAGCAGCTGTTAGAGGAGAATTAATCAACAACTTTTGAGCAATCACCTGAAAGTATTCCTCATTTCATTTTATATTTCATTAGATGTGTATACACTGTACATGTATATTGTAGACTTGTTATGTTTTATAACAGTTGCTGGATGAGAACTCATAATAACTACCATGACTGAGTGGTTGCAACAAACTAACATCGAGCTCTGACTCTGTAATTGTGTCCAGTACTCCAGAAGGCTATTTCTCCAGATTGGTCATCTGTGTCCTGCCATATTAATAACTCCCCCAGGCTGCTCCCAGCAAATCACTGCAGCTGGCCTCAAAGCGCTCGCTTTGGATCCGGCATGGCTGACTAAACACCCACTGGCCTGCCCTAGAGCCAAGCAAGTCCAATGTCATGGGCAGCCCAGCCAAAAGCGCCAACATGGCCATGAGTCTGGCTTGCACATCCGTCCTACTGCCCTAGAGCCAAAATGGCCGACGTTCAGTCCCTCAGGTTTCCCTCTGTGCCAGAGGCTCAGATCCACAAAGCTCAGACCAGGAATCCGAGATGAAAAAAAAAGTACATCTGGAGAGGAGACCCAGCGCGGTGACATGACCGCTTATTAGCCGATGGCAGACTGTTTAGCCTCCCAGAAGATCTGATTCCTGCAAACAGTTTTAGTTCCACACAGGACTACTTTGTTTTTTTTTCGGGCTGGACTTGTAGGACTGCACAAATCCACCAAATCACCAGGTATGGTTAACTAGAAAAAAAAAAGAAAATAAAACCTTTGTATTAACTTGTCCTGTTTACGAGATGCACGAATTTAAAAGCATGACCAATGAAGTTGCTTCTTTTAACACTAATCCTGTGAGACTGATTAATTGCTAAATAAAAACTCTGCCATGTTTCTTGACCTTAAACACTGACCATGATGAGCATACTGAACAGCCGGAGGAGTAAATGACTGATGGCGCTGAGCCGGCTACAATTATGAGCTTAATCTACCCCAAACACTGCCATGGACGGACGATGATGATCTCATCCAATCTGGCTGCTTGAATAACATCCTGATGAGTCCATATCTCAGCTCGACGTGGCCAGAACTTCTGACAATTGGGCCAATTTTGGTCCAAAAAATTTGAATTGACATGCTTTAGGAATAAAAAATGGGCAATTCCAAATGCAGTGCAAGCTGTAAATGCGGATGGTTTGAGTTGGGATACTTTCCGTTGCCAGCACTGACCCCTATGTCCCTGAACTCGACCATATTGACCCACAATTGTCAGCTTTCTGACTGAAGTGACAGATCCTCAAATGCCTACTTTGAGTTTCTCAGTTTCAAGCACCAGTTTTAATGCCGCAGGGTTTCAGTGTGACGCTCCGGAGTGATTGAGAAGGGATTGAGATTTCTGATTTGTTTGGTAATTATACTGGATTAGAAATGCATTGCATTCTAAAATGACATGAGGTGGGCTAATTAAAACGTAGGTGGTTGTGCTGTGATTCAGAAAGCATCTAATAAAGAGAAACTGTGTGACAATGCAATATGCGTGTGGCTCAGAGAGAAACTACAGAAAACAGATGAAAACAGAATGTGGCATAAAAATAAAAGTTAGTTCAGCAAGAGAAGAAAAAAGGAAATATGTTGCAAATGACAAAACTGCCAAAGAATTAGTAGACTTTTTTTGAAAGTGCTTTGTTGTATGGAAGAAAAATACTATCCACCAAGAGCATAATCATGTAGCTGTATTTATATATTTCCATCATTTTTTTTTTTTTTTTTTGGTTCATCTCAAACTGTCAAACAAATATTGAAACCCACTAGGATGTCTCTGTAGGCTGTAGCATTACAATCTCCCTTCACTGGAACTAAAAAACCCAAACATGTTCCAGCATGACAAGGCGCCTGTGCATGAAGACATGGTGTGTTAAGGACATATTTGCAGAGGAAGAGCATGAGTGTCCTGCACGGAGCCCTGACTGAACTCAACCCCACTGAACACCTTTAGAATGAACTGGAACTGAATCCTCGTGAAAGCTCAGTAATGTTCATGTAGCTGAATGAACACAAATCCACACAACCACGCTCCAAAGTCTAATGGAAAGCCCTCCCAGAAGCGTGGAGAACATTTTTCCAAGAAAGTGACATAAATCTGTAAACAGGATGCTGTTGGCTTGGCCATAAAGTGAACATCAAAAAGGAAGGAAGGCATTGAATAGAAACTACTTCAGACATTTGACTTTGCTGTGACTGTGACCCCTTTTGGAGCAATTTTAAAATCTAGTCATTTAATCTTCCAGGTAAAATGATAGTTCTATATAACCTCACAGCTGGATAGATGGACAATACAAAAACATGATGCCTGCGCCACCTTGTGGCAGAGGCAAACTGATGGTAACACTGCAATGTGGCAGTAATGAACAATGTAACCCTCTCTACACTGTAGTGGTGATCAACTATGTAACACTCTCTACAATGTAACCTCAATTACAATGTAACAGTAATTAACTGCTCTACAGATGATGTCATCTCTCATCTCCTCCATACATCACTTACTCACCTGAACACTCGGAAGGGGAATTATGTTAAAATGTGTGACTCATCTCTGTGTCAGTGGATCCCCAACTTTCTAACTGGCAGACCACAGGCAGTAAGGATGGGCGGACATGTCTCAGCCTCCCTCACTCTCAGCACTGCAGCCCCCAGGGTTGTGTTCTGAGCCCCCTGCTGTACTCTTTGTACACATACGACTGCGTGGCCACTACCAACTCCACCACCATCATCAAGTTTGCTGACGACAACGTAGTGGTGGGCCTGATCACGAACAACGACCTACCTGGAGGAGATGCTCAGGGTGTTTAGGAATTTCTACGCCTGCACCATAGAGAGCATCATGATGGGAAACATCACGGCCTGGTTTGGAAACAGCACCATGCAGGACAGACGTGCACTACAGAGGGTGGTGTGATCAGCTGAGCTCATCATCCGCATCAAGCTCCCTGACCTGCACTCAATCTACAGCAAGCGGTGCTAAACCAAGGCCAGGAAGATCGTGAAGGACCTCAGTCATCCCAGCAATGCACTGTTCACTCTGTTGCGGTCTGGAGAGCGATTCCGCTCCCTGAAGACCAACACAGAGAGACTGAGGAGGAGCCTCTTCCCACAGGCAATAAGGTATCTCATCCACAACACCACACAGGACTAATAGCATTTTTTTTTAAACATCCACAATCATGACACTGTCTCTTCGCACTCATCCTGGACATTGATGGACACTTATGGACACATTTATGCACACTTACACTTACACATTTATATTTTTCATTTCTGGATCATTGCACACAAGTGATTCAATAAGACACTTTTCATGCATACTGTATTTGCACACCCCGGATTCATTTTTCTTATTTACACTAAATTTCAATTTTTTTCCATATTTTCTATATTTTGCTATATTGTATTTGCTGTTTGCTATCTTGCTATACAGAATGTCTTTATTTGTACTGGATATTTTTATTTTTATCCTGGTTAAATTTTATTTTCTATTGTATTTCTTTTTTTAGTCATATTTATTTCTTACCTATAAGCTTTTATTTTTAAAGTCACGAGCGGTCGTATAAGCATTTCACTGCATATCGTCCTGTGCATGTGACAAATAAAATTTTGAATTTGAATTTGAATTAACAACATAACACTCTCTATAACATAACACTTGCTACATTGTAACAGTGATTAATAGTGAAACACTCTACAATGAAATAATAACGAAAATATAGCGTTCTCTCCAATG
Source organism: Heterobranchus longifilis (assembly GCA_028570985.1). Lineage (NCBI taxonomy): Eukaryota > Metazoa > Chordata > Actinopteri > Siluriformes > Clariidae > Heterobranchus > Heterobranchus longifilis. Next base: position 24,466,272 of record JAOVVB010000001.1, read on the forward strand.
GCACAGTAACAACACTGTAATGATGATTAAAATGTATGCCTTTTTACATCATAACAGTGATTAACAATGCAACACTCTCTCCAGTGTAACACTAACTATAATATAACCCTAACCCCAATTTAACACTCTCTACAATGTAACAGTCATTCCAATGTAAACCTAACCACAATTTAACACTACAATGTAACAGTGACATGTACCATTTCTCTACAATTTAACACTAACTACAGTGTAACAGCGTTTCACAATATAATCCTCTCTGCAATGTAACAGTGATTATCTACAACATAACCCTGACTACAATGTAGTGAACTACAACAGTGAATAACATTGTAACAGTTACCACAATGTAACAGGATTAACAATGTAACTTATTACTGCAACACCGTTTAACAATGTAACATTCATTAAAGTGTTTTAACTAATAATAACAATGTAGATATAATAACTAATTTAATGCATCAGTCAGTTACATTATTCCACTAAATTGTGAGTGAGACTTTAATAAAGATTTGTAATAAACGTTTGACAATGTTAATCACTTATCATTACCAACATAACAGCACGGTTAGGATAATACAGTATTAAAGCAGCATCGAACCAGAGAAAAACAAAGAGTTCATACGGAGAGCTGTGTTTCTTTAGTCTTTTAGATATGAAAGATAAATCAGAGAGTGTGACTTCATTGAGATCTCTGCTGAAGGAGATGTGAGATTAGTGCTGTCTGAAACATCTGAAAGTCTTCTCGTTTTCATCTCTGTCTGATCTGATTACAGCTGTCTAGCAGAATCTATAAGGATCTCCGCCACATCTGCTTGTCGATTTTAATAAAAGCCAATTTGCTTTCTTTTATTAATCAGGTCATTCACACACACACGCACACACACACGCACACACACACACACCTCTGTATTCCGATTCCATCCATAGAAAGATTACATACGTCGGTAAGCTCCGTCCCGAGTCTCTTCGACGTATATGATAGTTATCACGCAACATGTTTAATGCGTGCGTTTATGTCCGTGATATGTGTGTAAGTCTGTTATAAATAGGTGTGTGAGTTTAGCTGCCTCAGCAGTCACCGGTCCAGATGGAAGCAGATTCCCAGAGAGACTCCAATTCATCTGCCCTGCAGTTTAGCACTGAGAAGCAGTGAGAGAAGAAGAATTAGATGCTTTATGGGAAACAATTGCCTCGGATCGTGCTCAAGGTGCCCTCAGAGGCATAAATATAAATAAAAGGGTCTGATACGGGTCAAAGCATCGATCATGCTTAGAGCTCAGAGTCCTACAGAGATCTGAGCCTTTGTTCAGATGTTATGAAGTATATTATTTAATCATGTATAATTATTATAAATTGCCGGCGATGCCTCAGCGTGATACAGAGAAATGACTTTTCCGAGCGCATGGTCGATTTCAGCACTAATAAGCAAGTTATTTCAGCTGGTTTAGCGTGTTTAAGAAAAAAAAGATAACAATGAACAGCAACGAGTAAAAGGCTTTAAACACATTAAAGCAGGTTAAGGAGTCTAATACACTGCTACAGTTTATTTATTTATTTATTTATTTATTTATTTTCTTGCTAGGTAAATAAATTGATCGAGATAGCATATCCACAAAAACGTCATTAATCATAGGATTTAAAAATACATAGAATGCACCCACACTTATCATTGTCAAGAAATCCAAATTTTATGAATATGCAAATTACAATATTTCCCATCCGTAAATACATTAAACGCTCTGCTTCATTCTCCTGATAAACCTGTGTGGCATGCAGTGCTGGATGATTATTTAAAAACAGGGCAAATTCAAGTGTCTCATATTAAAGTAGACCCTAAACAGGCAAAAGTATGTGCACCCCTGATATCCTTATTTATAAATATTCAATATTTATTTTTCCTTTGTGGTTACTATGCTCTCTTCTCTTCTCTTCTCCTCTCTTCTTTTCGCTTCTCTTCTCTTCAGTTCAGGGAAGGCTTTCCATTAGACACTGATGTGTCACTGTGTCATTGGTGTTCATTCTGCTACCAGAGCATTACTGAGCTCAAGCGCTGATGTCAGGATGTCAAGGAGGCTTCAGTTCCAGTTCATCCCAGTGGGGTTGAGGATCAGGGCTCTGTGTAGGACACTCAAGTTCTTCCTGGCTTTGTGCATGCAGGCGTTATCATGCTGGAACGGATTTGAGCATCTTTGTGCTTATGTGTTTTAACCAGTTTAGTTGTGCCTCCATTACTAGCCATGTCATGCTAAAAAAGCTTTTTAGGCCGTTTAGGGCCTCTTTCCTAAAATCTAAATTATACCAATAATACTGTCAATAATGTCAATAATACCAGGTCCAGAAACCTTAAAGAAAAGCTTACACATTTCCCAACCTTATCTAAAATTTGTTTGTTTGTTTAAGTTAAACAAGCAAACTGATTATAAAAATGAGTTTGTTTGCTCGTTTTATTAAATTTTGTGCAGAATTTAGAAACACCGATAATGAAAAATAAAATGATGTGACCATTCCAGGACTCCACAAAGAGCTGACACTGCAGACTCCTTTCATAAACATATTTTTTAAACAATTGATCCTAATTAAAACATTAATATTAACCCTTTTTTGCTAAAATAATTTAAGCCCGTTCCAGATTCTTTAGACATTGTCTAAAAATCCTTTAAATTTAAATACAAAAAAAAATCATTGTGATAAGTCCACATTTTTTCTAATCTTCTAATTGTAAAATATGTAATGTTAAAAATCAAATGTCTATAAAACACTTCCAAATGTAAAAAATGACAAAATCCCAAACCGATCCATGATGCAAAAAAGTCTGAAAGATAGTAGTTTAAAAAAATATGAACAAACAAGCTACATTTTTTTTAAATGTAAGTGTAATTTTTCCTGATTTTATATAGAAACTTTGTTAAGAATGAAAACATTTATGTTACAGTAATTTACAGCAATGCTCATTAGTGATTTGGAGGTGATTTTACATCATGTATAACATGTTAAATAGCCATCAATCGACTGTCCATTACGGTGGCGAGAAGGGACACAGCGCATAGAAAAGTGAAAGCAAAAATATTACAAAAACTTACTGAAAATCCCAAAACAAATACAAAAGCAAAAGTACATGCAAAACGTATGATGCTGCAAAAGACATTTGCTACACCGGACGCCCTCCGGGACAGTAGGGGGAGTGATGAGCTCGCTTTGACCTAACAGCTACACATACCAGTAAGTCTCGACAAATTAGATGTCAATCAGCGTTTCCAAGAGGTTAATGAACTAAATCAGGCGTTTGTTTTGATGTTATTAGAGCCATCGTGTTGTGTATAGTCATGGTGGTTAGCGCTGTGTCCTCACACCTCCAGGGTCGGGGGTTCAATTCCCTCCTTGGGTCTTTGCAGCATGGAGATTAAGCTAATTAGCATTTCCAAACTGCCTGTAGTGAGCAAGTGTGCTTGGTTGTGTGCCCTGTGATGGATTGGCACCCTGTCCATCATGTGCCCCGGGATCGGCTCCAGGCCTCCCGTGTCCCTGTACGGGATAAGAGTTGTAGGCAGTGAGTTATTTAACCATGTGCTTTAACTTGTGTGTTTTTGGTTTTGCTGCACTTTATTTTTTTGCATGTGTTTTTGTATTTGCAGCATGCTTCTGTAATGTTTAAGCGTTCACTTTCGTATGTGCTTCATCTCTAGGGTTCACTGTAGTTGACACTGTTGTCCGAGCTGCTATTTTTTAAAACATCTTAACACCTTCTGCCTTCAAACAGAGTCCAGAATTCGACAGCGTTGCAATACAAATTTTATGTTCAAGTTGTCCAACAAGTTTAACTGACCTCGGCTCAGACAGTGTCCCTGGTACGGTACGTCTTGTTTGGAACTGATTCAAGTGAGATATTTTGTCCCAGTAAATAGCCTAAATAGCATTGTTCGTTTTTCAGTAAATCCCGACACAACGAACTACCCGACATTATGTCTGGATGAGACCGAGTCTACCAAGCATGCATTCCTATTAGCAGTTTAATAACTTCTTAAAAAGTGAGAATTAACCTGACCTGATTTAAAAGTATGGGAGAAAAAAAGAACACACACACACACACACACACACTCAATCATTCTGCAAGATATATAATAACGTCCTACCACGTGTGAGACTGAAATAGAGACGGCTCCACTTAATGTGATTAGATCTTTGGGGTGAAAAACATGGGAATTTATGTAATGATTTCAGTTTTAGTAATTGCCTCAAGTGTTCCTCAATAACCAATTTAGAATCCCTCTCTCTCTCTCCCTCTCTCTCTCTCATTTCCTCCCTCTCTGACCTGGGGAGTTTTTCCTCCTTCTTCTCACACGCTGTGACACAAATACGTACGGCTATAATTTATTTTCACCAGCACGCACTTTATGTCTGTTTATGAAGTAATTGTGAAGTTGATGTAAATATCCCGACAGAGGTGGAAGTGCTGAGCGCCGGCGGGGGGATTTATTTTTTTTTTCTTCTTTTCTCTTTTTTTCCCCCTCTGATGCTTTTTTGAATTTAGGTCAGAGCGAGGATTCGTATTAAAACCTCCTCCATATGCATGCTGTGATCCTCGCTGCAGAAATTCACTTAGAGGCGCCTGCCGTAATTGTGCATTGGACTTGGAGCTGAAAATTGGTCACAGATTGAAGTCATATTGCACTCGGGGACGGTGAGGAAAGGCTGCAGGAAGTCCTCGCGAAAAATAGAGCAAAGGAATGGAGGAAAGAGAAATCGCACTGATCTCTATTCCAGAATGAAACGAGGTGCTGGAGGCTGGGCACGGCTATCAGTGTGATGAGGAGAGGAGAAGGGGAACGGCCATAGTGAAGACACACACACACACACACACACACACACACACACTTTTAACACATTATTAATTAAAATATTTATTAAATACTTTATTTCACTAATTTATTATTGATTTCATAAAACTCTAATCTAATTCATTTATTAATTTTGAACATTTAATTTTTAAATCTTTTAGCAATTTAACAACTGTTTCATTTTAATTTACTAATTAATTTATCTGCTTTTTGTCTGTTTTCTATTTATCTATATTTATTTGCTAACAATGTTTATAATTATAATGAAGTTTAATATCATAATCAGTTTAGTACATATACGTAAATAATATATTAGGTGAATAATTTTTCAGTCTAATTTATCACTTATTTAATCAATTATGAACAACTAAGTACCTTAGCATAACACATTTTCTTTTGTTTATTAATTTGTTACGTCTAGTATAAGTTTTTTGTTGTTTTTAATTACTAAATACATTTGGAATATTGTTTAAAAAGTTGCTTACTTAATGGTTTTAATTCATCAAATTTGTTATAAAACAAAAACAAACAAACAAACAAACAAATAAAGTTGTTCCTGCTTTTTAAAACAATTTAAACAAATATTCATGTGTTTTTATTAATATTAATTTATATCCAATTTGCAGTTTCTTTGCACAGTATAAACACAGTAGACTGTTTCAGACATAAAGAAAAAAACTGCACCTGTTACTGCAGTCTGTTATATAATTCAATAAAAAAGAAATGAAAAAAGTAAATAAATGAAGCCCAAAGTCAGTGTGAACGTATCAGACTGTAGGAAAAAATGCTGTATTTGATATTTGTTCAGACTCGTCCTTTGGCCCAGGAGGTGAGGAGAGACGCTGAGCTGAGTCACTTCAAACAAAGAAATGATGCAACAGCGTGTCATGAGGACGTGTCTCAGAGAGAAAATGACATTCTCGCTTATTAGTCAGGGGGCATCACAGCCACACAAGTTACACCCTATTCTTTTAGCTCATGAGCGCTGTGAAATTAGCTGTAACACTTAGACTTCTTTTTTTTTTTTTTTTTTCATGCATCTGAGGTGTTTTACATTTGCTCCTGCTCACACTCATAACAACTGGAGGACATACTCCATTTCCTGCCTAATTAAATTCTACTTTTATGGACATAACTAGTTCTCTGGCTTATTTTGAGGACCTTGGACTGCTGTAGTGCAGAGTGCTAAAGAATTCTGGATTCTGATTGGTCTGAAAATTCTGATTGATTTTCTACAACAGCAGCTGTGACAGTAGAGCAGGTTCATGTTAATGTGCTTTTTACCTTATTAATAATAATAATAATAATAATAATAATAATAATAATAATAAAAATGCTATAGCTGGTATAGTGACAATTTATGTACAAGAATGATTTATTTGTTAAAAAAATAATAACATTTATGGAAGGAGTCTTCAGTGTCAGAGCTTTGACACTCAGAAGTAAATCTGTAACTTTATGTTTTCCATCATGAGAGAGTTTCTTAGTAAAATGACAAGATGTGCGGCAGCAACTTGTATCGCAGTTACGCCACAGCATTAAAGGTAACTAAGAGGTGTGTTAGGACAGGACATTTGATTGTGTGGAATAACAGAACACAGTTCTGAGAGTTTAAAACTTTCTTTATTTCTCTATGCACATTGGGAATAGAAAATAGAAAAATAAAAAAAAATCACCCTCCTTTAAAATAATCACATTTTGTTGCTTTGCAGCCTGAAATGAAGAGTTGTACACAGCAAATTTCTGGCGTTGAATAATCTGGAGTTAGACATGAAAATGTGAAAGAGTTAGATTTGGGGAGTTTATTTTCTAATTTTGGCTACGGCCGGTGTTTAGAGTTACTCTGAAGCGGTGTAATATTTTGCTGTTCATTCTGTGGGTGATGAGGAGCCTACGTAATTCAACTCCCCCTGGTGTTGTTTCGACTGCGTCGTTGCTGCGCCTGGATGCGTTCTGTTGGACCTCGTCATGAGGAAGGTAAAAGAGCCGTTTTAAATTATTTAACTACATTTCATGCTGTGAAGGATTTTCAGATAGTAATGACCTTGTTTGTGTTTTTTGGTTACATGGATGCTTCAAACGCTGAAGTATGGTAGTAAGCTAACTCCATGTGTCCTTGGCTTGCACGTTACT
>JAOVVB010000001.1:24521270-24543847 GCA_028570985.1 Heterobranchus longifilis
GATGAGGGTTTAGGGGTTGGGGTTATGGTGAGGGTTTAGGGGTTGGGGTTATGATGAGGGTTTAGTGGTTGGGGTTAGGGCCCTGACAGTCAATCTTAACGGAACAAAAACTTTCCTATTCCACAAACAAACAAACAAAACCATGAAAGCTCTCAGGGGACATAACACATATTACATGCATATGACTCTAAGTCTTCCAAAAATTAACCTTACCAAGGACTCCGAAAACTTAAACTGAATGAAGTGAGCTGAGACAAAAAGAGTTTCTGCATCCTAAAGCAACAAATATCTATTAGAATTTAGTTGGAAAATACGATAATTTAATATTATAATTCAGTGACTTGAACCCATCGGTTTGTATGGCGATGAAGTGTGGGGCTCGCTTACACACCAGCAGCTCACCAATTACCACATGCATCCAGATCACACCCCTGCATGTGGAGTTCTGCAACACACACACACACTCATTAACACACCACTAACACATATTTAGGTTATTATTATCATTATGTTGTTAATTTCAAATTTTTAACATAATGCTTTGTTTACTTTCACACTTAAAGAGTTTTAGCATGTTTATATCATGTTTTTAACATTTACACAAATGTCAGCTTCTCTCCTGTTCTCTGTAGTCACAGCCTCATGCCTCAAAGTGTGTGTGTGTGTGTGTGTGTGTGTGTGTGTATATACACACTCCTTTCTTTCTCCTTTCTGACTCTGTACCTCCTGAAGCAGGAAGTGATACGTCCTCTGTCTCCCTCTCTCAGACTGATCTAAGTGCCAGCTATGTAACGCTTCTCCTTAAGCTGTACCTCAGAACTGCACTTCTCCTCCTCCTCTCTCTCCATCCTTCTTCTTGCTGGCGAGAGGGAGGGGGTTGCGTGGTAAAATTCAAGGGGAATTAAAAAGAAGGGAAGGAAGAAGAGTTACAGGGAAGGAAAGCCAGACAGAAAGAAAGAAAGAAAGAAAGAAAGAAACAAACAAACAAACAAGCAAACAAACAAAGAAACAAAGACCATCGCAGGAAACAAGAAAAAAAGAAAGAAACCTAAAAGGAAAGACCTACAAGGAAATAACTAATGAGGGGCGTAAAGATTTGCACTCAACCATGTTGTACACTGTGTGTGTGTGTGTGTGTGTGTGTGTGTGTGTGTGTGCGTTTGTGTGTGTTTGTGCTTGATGTGCTCCGGCCCTGACAGCCTGATCGGTTCTGCACTTTAGGCTTCACCCACACTAACTGCCGCGTGCGTCCCTGTTATTTCCGTCAGGCAGTGCCAAGGTCAGCCGTCCCCTTTAATCCACATCCAACAGAAAAGCCAATTTGGGAGGCATCAGGACCCTCACGGCCCCCGGAGGGCGCCGCGCTAAACCGTTATGAACTCTGTCAGCTTCCTAATGGGAATGAGTCTCCGATTAAAATGCTGTTTTCTCTCCACCGACCGGCAATGAGGGAGCCATTTTCACCCTGTATATACACGCACACACACACACACACACACACACGCAGAAAGAGTGAGAGAGAGCAGAGGCAGACGATGTCCTTGAGCTGTTTTGGATGCTCTGTCTGATGGACACTTGTTTTCTGGCCAAGTGTGAGAGAGTGAGTTTAAGTCGGTGTTATTACACACTGTAGCGTCTGTGATTTGGAGTGCAGCCGATAAACACCCTCGGACGCTGCTTTTTTAGGATAATTTTTGTAAAACATGAAGTGAAGCTCCTGCTAGTGCTGCCAGAATCAATTTCACTCTAGAAATATGACTGAGATTATCATTATGACTCAAAATAGGCTTTTGTAAATGTTCCCCTGCAGGAAAACGTCTCCTGTGTCCCACATCATACTTTATATTCAAATATTTGTGTCGTAAAACATCTGTATCTTTTAATAAAACGCCTCAGCGTTGCCTCAGACTCTGACTCTTATCTGAGAGGAGTGGAACCTGGGGTGATGTTCTCCCTCAGCCTGCCGGAAGCCGCAAGAGTTGCTATTTGAGTTATCTCTCAGCTCACACCAGTCTCGTCTGTGTACAGGTATGAGTAGCAGAATGTAGCAGAAGAGGCAATAATGTGCATGGCACTGAAGTGGCAGCGGTGCAAAAGTTATTGTCCCATATACGGTGCAAACAATTATATATTAGCAAGCTACAGTAAGATATTTTTTAGATAAAATTAAATTCATATAATATTAAATATTTTATCTTTTATGAGATTTGGATTTTAAAAAAGAGAATTTGAGATTGGCAACATTGAACAGCAAAGAAAGCTGCAGTTTGTAAGACAGACAGACAGACAGACAGACAGGTTATTAACAACAAAGAAAGAAAGAAAGAAAGAAAGAAAGAAAGAAAGATGCTTTACATTAGCATGTAAAGTGTCTTAAATTAATCTTTCTAACATTTATCTATTTAATTAAAATAAGATAAAACAAACAACAGATTGTCCAGGCAGATGAAAAATATCAGATTAAGATGCTTATTTCAAACATTTTTATACAAATTCTTTCATTGGAATTCTTTAGGCTGATTGTGTTATATTTTAATTGGATAAATACAAATTGAAACACAAACAGAATAAAAATGAAACCTTCAGTGAAAACACAGAGATCTACAGAAAGTAACCCAGACCTTCTGACCAATCAGATTCTGGACTTCAGCTGCGTTGGGGTGTTACAGCTACACACACTCAGGTTGTTTGTCTTTTCTTTAAATGATAAAAATCTAGAATTTAACCAGAGATACAGTGAGGGATCGTTTACGCCGCTGCTCTCATCACTGTAAAGTTTCAGGTTTAGACATGAAAAAAAAATAAATACAGAAAAACAAAATGAAAAAATACAGTGAGATGAGACAAAAAAAGGTTTAATTGAAAGGAATCTTTTAATTTAAGCTTTGTAATAAATCAATGATAAACAAATAATAAATATATAAATAACAAAAGCTAGTCGTGCTTTATTATTGATTGCATTTTAAAGAATACATCCTTTTTATTTTTTATTTTATATAATTATTTCAATAAATTATTTAAAGAATAAACAGTTAGTTTTAGAAGTACTTTTACAACATAATGTGCCTTAAGGCAATGTACAATCTTTATGAATAATTATTGTTTATAGTATTCAGATTACAATAAATTAATTGTTTAAAACTGTTTCATGAAATTGTTTTTTATTTTATTTTGTTATGCTATAGCAATAATTACAAATAATTTAGGAATATCCTTATGTATTGTTTGTGCAGTTTACACAAGGTAAAATTAAGGTAAAATTATATTTTTTTTTGTTTGTTTTATAGTTCCTGTTTCCTTTTATGTAATGTATTAATATTTATAATACATTTTTTAATTATTCTTATTTATTGTGTTAAATATTTTATAATAGCACAGTGGTGTATTTATTTTATTTATTTAGATACTTAATTGACATTATTTAAACATTATTAAATGTAATTCTTTGTTCTATTATTTGTTTACCATAATCAATTTATTTGCTAAACCTTACTAAAATATGAACTGATGTACAAAAACTATTTTATTGATCATGTCTCAAGTTGTTTTCTTTTTATTTTGTAATTCTTTTATTAAATTAAATCCTTTTTTTTATACATATTTTTTTAACCAATGAAGAGATATTGGGTGGAGAAAAATCTAATTAACAAAAAATCAAGCCAAAAGCAGAGACACAGCTCCATTCTTTTGTTATAAAGTACTACGACCTCGAGGAAAAGATGGTAAATCGAGGGATTATTCGACAAGGACGTGTTAAAACAACACTAAAAAGAATCTTTAATTTCATTAACCTTCTTTTCAAATATTCTCCTGCACTGAGACTCTCATATCTTCCTGTCAGCTGGTGTGATGTACGATCATCCGAACTCATAGTGCTTAGAAAAGGCTGGTGAGGGGGCGTGAACACGATATCAAATAAACCGAAAATATAAAACTCGCGCTAGTAATTTTCACTCATGTGCTTTCTTTAGCCTGAAATTTGCTCTGCATTCTGACTTCACTCGGCTTAACTCTGTCCAACCAGCAGCGCTCGCTGGCATTTACCACGGACGAAGGTGTGTTCGGTATAAATGGGATTCGCCCCGGTGCCCTTGAAGTGAAGCGAAGGTCAAACACAAATACCATCGAAATGAAAAGCAGGCATGAGGAGAGCAGTAGTGGCCACATCCATTTCCCTGAGTCATTTGTCATTCAAAAAGGCGACACGACCACATCCTAGTGGTGTCGGGCTCATTGTGGTGTGTGTGTGTGTGTGTGTGTGTGTGTGTGTGTGTGTGTGTGTGAGAGCTGGAAATGAGGCTGTTTACTGCTTCAGCTGGTGGAGTTTCATTGAAGCGTGTCACCGAGCCAGAGAGAAAGAAGGAAAGAATCAAATCCAGATTGTCTTCATGAGCCACTAAATACCTCCTAAGCACTCAGGTTATAAAATTTATAAAGCAAAACCATCCAAAAAAACTTCCTAAAGATCTTCAACTCTGACTCTCTCTCTCAGACACACACACACAAACACACTGTACACTCAGGAAACACTCCAGGTTTAAAAATAAACACACTCGATCTGAGCGAGGCAGGCTCTGTGACCTCTTGTTCGATTTCCTGCCTCCAGCCAAATAGACAGTTTATCCTGACAAAGACACAATCCAGAAAACAACACTTAACAACTCAGGACCGCGCAATACACGGACACGCAGACAAACACATGCACAGACACACACATACACATGACAAGATTTAAAATGGAATAAAGTCATAAATGTGACAACTATAGGTGTACGCTTCACCCACAGAAATACGCTGTTTCTTATTTTATCAATTTTCCCCTTTTTTTTATACAATTGCTTTTCATTAAAAAAGAAAAACTACTCAGCAGCTTTGAAATCTTAAATCTTGCTGGTCAGAAGGTGTGAATTTGCTTTATGTAACTGCTGAAAAAAAACTAACATAAATCACAGGTTTATATTAACATGCTTGTTCTAATTCGTCATGGTTTCTATGGCAACTGCATTCATTCACAAGGACTTTTATGGCTGATGCTAACAAACAGATAAAACAACATGTTTAACAAAAAAAAAATGGTTAATTTAATGAATGTTTCTGCTTCACAAACAATCTATCACAATTTACTTAATGTTCCTGGAAGGAGTCTCCAGTGTCAGTGTCAACAATCACACGTAAATGGAATTGATATATATACACTATATTGCCAAAAGTATTCACTCCCCTGCCTTCACATGCATATGAACTTGAGTAACATCTAAGTCTTAATCCATAAGGTTTAATATGATGTTGGCCCCACCCCCTTTGCACCTACTGTATAACAGCTTCTACTCTTCTGTGAAGGCTTTCCACAGGGTTTAGGAGTGTGTTTATGGGAATTGTTGATCATTCTTCCAGAAGCACATTTGTGAGGTCAGACACTGATGTTGGACGAGAAGACCTGACTCACAGTCTCGGCTCTAATTCATCCTAAAGGTGTTCTATCAGGTTGAGGTCTGGACTCTGTGCAGGCCAGTCAAGTTCTTCCACACCACATCTTTATGGACCGCGCTTTGTGCACTGGTGTGCAGTCATGTTGGATCAGGAAGGGGCCGTCCCCAAACTGTTCCCACAAAGTTGGGAGCATGAAATTGTCCAAAATCTCTTGGTATGCTGGAGCATTAAGAGTTCCTTTTACTGGAGGTAGGGGGCCGAGCCCAACTCCTAAAGAACAACCCCACACCAGTTCCAACATGACTGCAATATGACTTTGGGATGAATTAGAGCGGAGACTGTAAGTCAGGTCTTCTCGTCCAACATCAGTGTCCGACCTCACAAATGCGCTTCTGGAAGAATGATCATCAATTCCCATAGACACACTCCTAGACCTTGTGTTGAATCTGTTATAGCTGCAAAGGGCCAACATCATATTAAACCCTATGGATTACAAATTGGATGTTACTTAAGTTCATATGCATGTAAAAGCAGGCAAGCAAACACTTTTGGCAAAAGTCCACATTCGGTCAACATCCACATTTTGGGCAATTCGGGAACGCCAATTAGTTTAACCTGCATGTCTTTGGACTGGAGGAGGAAACCAGAGTACCTGGAGGAAACCCACTAATCACAGGAAGTACATACAGTACATTGCAAAGCGACTACAACTTTGTTACCATCTAATGCCATACTGACGAAATCTCATACTTTTAACCTACAAAGTACTTACTACACCTCACCATTTCCTTTTAATAGTGAAGATGTGTGCGACTTCAGAAGTTATTAACCTGTAATAAACCTCTTCACAAACAGTGTAGTGTCTATTACAGCAATATAATTTAGTAGTTTAGTGTGCAGGGTGGGATTTAGCTGTGGATTTAATATTTATCAGAGCCTATGTTTAAGTATTTTATTGCACAGGGTGGGTTTTAGCCATTTGCATGGATTTGCTTCACCTCCTGTATGAGAGGTTTTTAACAAGAGCTCCAGAAGTGCTAGCGCAAAGCGGTACATGTTGACACTAAACAAGGAATTTGCCATAATTTAGAGTTTCATGCTCCACTATTGAGAGACACGAACTTCTTCTAAGACTACAAATCCCTACAAAACATCACAATACAGCTTGGGATAACTTAAGAAACATTACAATGGTTTGTTAATCAGTGCCTTTGTTTTAGGCATTTTTTTTTTTTATTTGAGGACAAAAATTCTTTTGTTGGCTAGGATTTCTCCTGGACTTCAACAGTCTCAAGGTCATGGTTGTTCAGGGTCGTATACAGGCATGTGGGAAAGCCCCCGTAAGAACCCATGGACAAACTAAGTAGAGTTAACACCTAACATGACCAAACATAATCAAACCTGAGACACTTACAACAACAACAATGTACGACAACACAGGAGACAGAATAAATCCTGGCTTCTATATGTAGTACTTTAGGTTTACAGATTTCCTGGAGACCTTTGTCCTGTCCTTTGACTAGTCACTCTTTAAGCAATGAATCTATATAATTTTATTTATTTTTTTCCTGTACATTGGTCATTAGTTTGTGCTTGTTGCTGAGTTTGTGTATGATATCTCATATTCTTTGTATCTAATTATATGGAACAGCATGAAAGCATGACAAACACATACACACACTCACTCACACACTCGCTCACCCGTGATTGAGTAAACTGTGGTCTTGTGGTTTGCGGTAAACAAATGCTTCTTTCTTTCTCTGCTCATTATCTACACACCCAGGAATCAGAACAGAACAAAGTTCAACAGCCAAATCCGTAAACAAAATCCCTTCTTTATAACCAATCTCCATAAGTCATCTTCATATCTTCAAATCTTCATATCTTCAAATCTTCATATCTTCCATTACAAAGCACTGACACTGGAGACTCCTTCCATAACTGTTAAGTAGATAAATAATAATAATTAAAAAAAATTTACACATCATCAGCTTCACACATTTATACACATAGGGTGTTTGCTGTACTAGTCTCCACAAATGAACTATATATACAGTTACATGTAGAATGAAAGATTGCAGCTAGACTACTGTCAAAATATTTACACCTTCTGACCAATCAGAGCGCCGAACAGTAGCAACACACAAAGAATATAAAAAAATGACTTAAAGACAGAGAAAATGTTACAACTGTTGCGTAAGTGTGTGTATAAACGTCCTCCTCTACTGGGAGTGTGTTTTGAGCGTTTGAAACAGAGACTGGGGCTGAAATGTGCTTAAGACGCTCTGGTTTTGGGGCCGCAGTCGGATCCTCGGTGCTGCAAATGAAGATGTTTCAACATTAGTCGAATTTCACATGAGGGGCTGACAGTAGATTTCCCATCTGCCACTGAGTTTACTCCCAAATAAACGCAGACGGTCAACGTGTGTGTGTGTGTGTGTTTGAGTGTGTGTGTGTGAGTATTGGGGAGTGTTGCATCACTCTGACATTCTGATTGCACCACACAACACCACCACTGAAGCCCAGAAGACTGGGCTTCAAGCATATTTGTTATTTTCATGCTTCTTCTTCTCCTCTCTCTCTCTCTCTCTCTCTCTCTCTCTCTTACTCCCTCTCTATATATGCTGCTCAAAAAAAAATTAAGGACCACTATGAAAACACATCAGATCTCAATGGGAAAAAAATCATGCTATACTGATATCACTCTACAGAGGGGTGCATTTTTGAAGACACTCAAAAATCATAAAAAAATTATGCAGCAGGTTGGTCCATTCTGCTGAAATTTCATTGCAACAACTCAAAATGATACAGTATTCAGTAGTTTGTATGGCCCTCATGTGCTTGTATGCATGCCTGAGAACATCGAGGCATGCACCTAACGAGACGACAGCTGTATCTCCTCCCAGATCTGGACCAGGGCATTACTGAGCTCCTGGACGGTCTAAGTTGCAACCTGGTAGCATAGGATAAACCAAAGTATAAGGTCCCACAGGTGTTCTAGTGGATTTAGGTCAGGAGAGCATGGGGGCAAGTCAATGGTATCATTTCCTTCATCCTCTAGTAACTTCCTGCATAGTCTCGCATGGCATTGTCATGCACGAGGAGGAACCCATGACCCAATACACTAGCATAGGGCCTGACAATGGGTCCAAGCATTTCATCCCTATACCTATTGACAGTCAGGGAGTTGTTCTCTAGCCTGTAGAGGTCTGCATGTCCAGCCATGGATATTCCTCCACACCAAACTGGTCATGCTGAACCTACACGTTCTACACGGTTTCTCCAGACCCTTTCACGTCTGTTACATGTGCTCAGGGTGAACCTGCTCACATTTGTGAACAGCACAGGTTGCCAATTCTGGCGTTCTCTGCCAAATCCCAATTGAGCTCAACAGTGGCAGAAAGTTATCATAGATACATAGAGGATGTCAGGCCCTCAGACCACCCTCATGAACTCTGTTTAATTGTTTGGTCAGAGACATTCACACCAGAGGCCTGTTGGAGGTCATTTTGAAGGGCTCTGGCAGTGCTCATCCAGTTCATCACTACACAAAGGAGCAGATACTGGTCCTGCTGATGGGTTAAGGACCTTCTACAGCTCTGTCCAGCTCTCTTAGTGTAACGGCCAGTCTCCTGGAATCTCCTCCATGCTCTTGAGACTGTGCTGGGAGACACAGCAGTGTTGATGTGCCATCCTAAAGGAGTTGGATTGCCCATGCAACCTCTGTAGGATCCAGGTAAAGAAGTGATGTGGTATGAGATGTGGAAGAGATTGTGGAAGAGATTGTTACGTAATCTCATAATCTCATTGTTGCCTCTCTAGTGCTGAAAATGATTAACAACCCCCTGAGCTACTTAACTAACCAAATAAATATCTCAGAAGTTATACATAGATATCTAACTTATATATTATATATTATTATATTAAGTTATATATAGCCATGATCAGACTGCCTTGACACTTCACGTCTGAACTACTGGCCTCCCAGGAACTCCTTTAATGGCCCACACATGAGGAAATGTCTTGGAACGAGGTCAGGACTGTATGAAGGATGTGGCAATAACTCCCCACTGAGTTCCTGTGCTGGTGAATGATTGTGTGCACAATTCCCAAAACTGATGCATCTCTTCTGAAACAAGTTACGATTTTCAAGGATCAGGCGTTCCACTCACTAAATGTTCACGAGAACGACAGAGTGGTCTCCAAGACCAAGATCGGCCAAGCTCATCGGCCGAGATCATCATTCATGGATGGCACGGCTTTCTTTGAAACGTTTCACGTGTTTCACTGTGGCTCAGAGTGTTATGACAGTACTTTGCTTGAAGTCTTCTGTAAATGCCAATCAGTTTTACACCTTCATTCACCAGACATTTCATAACAGGTCCCGTTTTGACTTGAATGCCCCTCATATAATAATACATGTTGTCAGGTTTTATGTTTATCTGTTCAGTAGTTCCTTTCTTCTTCGTGGCCAAAATATTCAAAAATAAGTGCAAAAATGTCAGATATTTCTTTTTTATTTCATTGTGAGGACCATGAAAATGTCACTACAAATTCAGATATTCATATTTAAGATCTTTTCCTTTCTATTTTCCTTCCTTTTTTAAATCATTGTTTGGACTACCATGCCAAACTACCATGGCAAAGCACAAAAAAACAAAAGAAAGAAAAAGGCTGATTTGGATTTCTTCAAGATTTTTTTTTTTTGTGAGGACCTTATTTCCTTGTGAGGGCCACCAGAATATAATGACAAGATCAAAACAGACAGATATTTCTTTTTGGGTCTCAGTAAAAGTATTTTTCTTTATTTATTACTGAGGTCCACCCAATTGTCCTCGCAAAGTCAAAATTCTCAGATTTCTCTTTTTTGGTCCCCATTAAGATATTTTTCCCTCATTACGTTGCTTGTGTGGTCCACTCAAATGTCCCCAGAAAGTCTAAATTCTCAGATATTCACATTTGGTCCTCATGATAGTATATTTCCTCTCTTACTTTTTTTCCCCCTTTTTGATGCCCAAAGTATGAAAATATCACCACAATGTACAAATTATCAGATATTCCTATTTCCCTTGTGAGGCTCACCAAAATGTCCCGACAGCATCAAAACAGTTCCACACACACACACACACACAACCACACACCATTAAGGCCTTTCATTTGCTCATTGCAGTGGGGAATAAAAATGGGTCGACAGACTCATCCTACACCATGTGTTGACTCATCTTCTCCTAAACTCCTCCTGTCGTTTCTACTGCAGAGCGACGGACACAAAGCTGCTGTCAGACTCGGCACTCGACACCTTCGCATTTCCACTCACTGAAGGGCGCTCCCTGTGCTGCCTACATAGGGCTTGATGGAGCACAAAGTAAATATTGACATCCTGCAGCTCTTCGCCTGCACCCAGGGACTGAGCTTTAATGGTGTTACAAAACGCTGAAAACACACACGCACACACAGACACACACACACACACAGACACACACACACACACACAGACACACACACGTCTACATGTTTTAGTTGGGAAATTCTCAGAGACGGAATGAGAGCCAGCGCGGTTTAATACCTTTCTGCGCCCGCGCTGTGGTTTCGAAGTATTTCACAGTCAGGTCCTGGATCGACAGCACTGCCGTGTGGGCCTTCCTCTGCCAGTCCTCATCCTCCCTTCTGAGTGCATCGACCCGGCGTGGACCCAGATACTCCGTCTCCAGAGAGATCTGAGCAAAAAAAAAACAAAAAAACTAACAAAAAACACACCACACACCCACACATTAAAACACAGTTTTTACAGAGTTTCTCAGTATGTGCACTTAAATCCATCCTGTGTTGACCCTCACGATAGTCAACACCTAGATTTGTTAGGAACAGCATCTCGGTAGCATCAACCAGGATTGTATTTAGTAGGGACGGGGAATCACCAGGGACCCCCTGATACGATATCACGATACCCAGGTGCTGATTCAATTTGTATTGCGATTCCATAAGCATCATGATTTCGTAAATATATGGATTCTAAACAAGCTTAGCAGATGATTTGCTCCTACCACACAGGATGCTGAGCTGCCTGCTGACGTGTGAATAGTTTAGAGCGCACCACCTGTAGGATTATAGCGCAACTGCAACATTTGCATTTTTGCAACACCTCAAAGACAAATATATAAATAAACAATTTATTTAAAAAAATGTATTTTAGAGTGGTAATACATAAATTTCCACAGAACAATCACAATATACATCCTCCACATGTCTAGCATTTAATTCCTGGACTTGTATTATAGTTCTGGGAAACTTTTAGTACTTTTAGGAAAAAGTAGGATGCACTTTGCTGCTCTGACCATCATTTAAATGTCTATGTAACATTTCTGCAGTGCAGTTTCAATGCCATGTGCATTAAAGTGAAGAGAAATAATATGTTTTGGAAATGTAGACCAGGAACTCCACCCAGCAGCACCTGTATACTTCTTCAGTTCCTGTCTCTCACACACACACACACAGACAGACCACGTGTGCATATTTCTAAGATGACGCAGAAAGCAGGGGAATTCATGACACACACACACACATACACTGCTGGGTCTTGCTATTATTTGCTGAGCATAAATCTTAAGACCTCTGCACTAAGCCTAAGCACTAAAGCCTGAGACTGTCACCTGCTTAGTGACTGTCTTTCTCCAGGTTATAACTTGCGTAAACAAGAACACTTTAATTATCGGTCCCCCTGAGGCCTCAGACCGCTTTAGCCTACTTAGGAAATAAAGCCACAGAGCACCAACAGGTTTCTACGAATCCTGACAGTTACCGGATTCAGAAAAAATGTTTTTTTACCCTTCATTTTTTTTCTTTTAGCCTTAGGTCAGTTCAATTGTGAGGGTCACAAACATGTGAGCAAATACTTGCACCTGTCTCAAGCGCGCGCACACACACACCCATAAATCACAGCTGGATGTAGTGATGAGGAACATCAAGATGGGAAAAACAATCTGCTTAGACAAAAAGACACGCACAAGGATTTCTCCCATTTTGTTTGAGCTACATGTTAGAGTTTTTGCTCCGTTTGCTTTTGCTCTGCACTACACATCTTAGAGTGTACTATTTGGTAATTTATTGCATAGGGTGGGATTTAGATGTGGATTTAGTATCTATTAGAACGTACTATTTGGTAGTTTTGTCTGCAGGGTGAGATCTACATGTGGATTTAGTATTTATTAGAGCATACTAGTGCGGGGTGGATTTAGTGTCTATTAGAGCAGAATATTTGGTATTGTTGCGCAGGGTGGGTTTTAGATGCGGATTTAGTGTCTATTAGAGCGTACTATTTGGTAGTTTAGTGCAGGGAGAGATATAGCTTTGCATTTAGTATCTACTAGAACACATTTTTTGTAGTATTTACTAGTATTTACTTTGTAGTATTTGTAGTATATACTATTTAGTAGTTTAGTGCGCAGGTTGGGTTTTAGACGTGGATTTAGTATATATTAAAGCACACTATTTAGTAGTTTGGTATGTGCGCAAAGTTGGATTTGGCCATTTTAGCAGTTACTCCACCCCTTGTGTGTTTTTACAGGTGCTCCAGTAGTAACAGCACAAAGCTGTCCACATCAACGCTAAACAGGGAATTCAGTACATTATGAAGAGGCAAGAACCAACTGAGTTCTATAAACCACCTACAAACCGCTGCAATCCAGCTTTAAATAACCCGAGAACTGCTGCAAAGTTTTCTCCCAGACCACAATAAACTGCACAGGACTCTGCAGATGATGATCTGACAATCTTCTGTGACTTCAAGATCGTCCTGGTTCTAGATAAAATTTGTGAACAGAATGTATGAAAGACCCCGTAGACTAAACATGAAATGTTAAAGCTCTTGCAGCAAAAGGAAATTAAACAATTTGGGGGGGTGGGGGGAGGGGTACTTGGTCGCGGTTAACGAGCACAGAGCGATTGTGTTCTAACTGATCGAAATGAACCAGACTTTGGGCTCAAAGTGTACTCGAAAACGATCTGAGGGCCCTAATGTGAAAACACCCTTCCAATTTTTTTATCTGTTTAGTTTTAAATCCAAGTATTTATCCGATGCTCTTTCAAGGCTCAAGGAGTATTTCAAGGGTTTGAGGTGTTGCCATAGCAACAACCATAGCTAACAGAGCAGTCATTAAAGATGGCGTTATAGTCTGCTGTGTCACCACTGGAAATAAGTATCCTCCCATGGAATGATATGAAGCTGATAAAAAGAAAACAACTATAAGGTTTTTTTGTATGCACTGTTTTTTTTTAGTAACTGCACTGTACAATTTCTTTCCAAAACAGCACACAAACATTTTACTACACTGTATACCAGACTTCCTTTTTTTCCTGAAAGCATGCCTATTTAAAAACTTTCCAAAAACAATGGTGATATGATCTGAGATTTTTGACTGCCATGAACTTTAAGACCGACTTTCTCCCCAAACTTGAGCACAAACACAGCTCTTCACCATTTATGTGTCTTCTTGGAAATTTTTACTGCAAGCTCAAAGTGTGTGTGTGTGTGAGAACTTCCTAGCCCTAAACCTACACACGCATTCAGGGTTTCTGTATCCACATGGTTAAAAATACTCTAATGCAAAACAGATGCTGCTTAGGCCTATAGTGGATCACTAATACACACAATCAAGTATGTCCTACATTGTGAGGACTTTCCATTGTTATTATGATTAATGCAGCTAATTAATCCTTGGCTACACCTAAATTTAACCAAGGTAACTTAAATAAAATAAAACACTCCGTCTCTTTTTTTTTTTTTTAAATAAAAGCTGAAATTGTGGGGACCATGAATGTCAGCTATTCCAATTCTTTTGGGGACCCTCAAGTCCACACCACAATATAAAAACATCTCCACACAGACACAGTTTTAACTGTTGCAGTAACTTCCACTAAGAGATTTGTTAACGTTCATATGCAAAAAGAGACGTCTTGAGAAAGCAAGAGTGAGAAAGTAAGATTTCACCCAAGTAAAGAGTTTAGACGTGAGCTCACATCTCAGGAATCTTTTATTTGAGATGGCACAGACATGCAACATGATTGGCACCATGCTCTCCATTCTCTCTTCTTTTTCTCCCCAGCATTCCTTACATTCTCAGAATCAAACACGTTACTAAAATACAAAAGCATGGAAAAGGTAGAAAAAAAACAAAAACAAACCCAAGACGATTTTCTGATACTGAAAACAAAATCCAGGACTGCACACTGATGTCATGATGGAGCAGCACGTACAAATCATATATTTACATATATATATATATTTGGGGGCGGAGTTTGTTATGGGGATGGTGGTGATGTAATGAGGTTTCAAAAGGTGGGCTGGATAGTGATTATAATCATAACCATCTGCACAGTCCCGGTTTCTCCTTTTTAAGCCGACGCCTAGCTGCGGTCTGGGACACGCACCGCTAGCCAACACAAACGCTAAATTATACATGAGTAACAACCACATGCCGGCATGGAGATGAGGACAGCGGGGTTAAAGAATGAAAAGGTAATGATGGGTGTGGACACAAAGGAGTTACATGAATTACTAAAGTAATAACACACCCGTTTAGTTTTTTTTTTTTAAAACATGAATGAGAAGCGATCATGCCGACTATTATCGATAGAGATGCCTTGTTGATAAAATAAGAATCACTGACTGGATTGAGAGCACACGGGAACTCGAATAACCACTCGTTACAACAGAGGTGAGCAGAAAAGCATCTCGCATGGGTTATGACATGTAATTCCTTTCTGAAGACTTTCCCAAGACAGGAGGAGCATACACTCCTATGTCAATCATATCATCGCTACCCAATCATGTGCTTTTATCTCAGGAAATTGGTCATTGTTTTAAAAGTCTGATATGTTTATTCTTTAACCAAGTTAACACTGGTCTCGGAGCTGCTCTGAAGTGTGTCTTTTAACTGAGTCAGTTTAAAGTTATTTATAGAGCACTTTTAAACACAACACAGTCGACCTGCAAAAATGTTGTACAATCCTTAAATAGCTGCAGACGTAGCAACAGACTATAGAAACAGAAAAGAAACTAAAACTTAAATCCCAATAAAACAATAATCTGCAATAATAAGTACACCCTCGCTGCATAAAATAAGCAATAAATACATAAACAAACCCGGGAGGGTGGACTTATAGTGGACACTCTTATAAATACCTGGGTGGTTCATTCATCTGAACAGGAAACTGGACTGGACAGACAACACAGACGCAATTCATAGGCAAGGACAGAGCGGACTCTTTCACTGAAAAAGCACTAATGGAGACCTATTTTTGGCCTCAGTCATCTTCTTTTGGGTGGTCTGCTGGTGCAGCAACGTCTCTACTGCAGACAGGAAGAGACTGGACAAGCTGATAAAAAAGGCCAGTGCAGTCCTGGGGACTCCCCTGGACACTGTACAGGAGGTGGGAGAAAGGAGGATGGAAGCTAAGCCCCCCCCGTATGAAACAGTTTAAGATCTGAGCAACTCCTTCAGTGACAGACTGTTACATCATAAGTGTCTGAAGGAGCGATAATGAAGGTCTTTTCTCCCTGCTGTTATTAGACTGTACAATCAGAGCTGCTCCCAGTGAACCAGTCATGAACATATTTTTCATGCAATAACCCCATTTTTTTTGTATTTATACACTGTATCTTAATTTCACCCCTTCCCTGAAATCGCTGTTTCAGTGTCTATGCAAACAATCTACTGCTGAGCCAGCACAGCAGAGCAACATGCTCAAGGATGGGATCTTCTTATATGAGGTCAAATTAGGGGGAAAACTTTATTGGTTTATTTAAACTCCGTGCAACACATTTTAAAAAAAATTTTTAAGAACAAAACAGGTGGAGATCTATCTGAATGCCCAACAAGTGAACTTTGCATAACAGGTCCTACTTACAGATCAGTGTTCTGCTAAAAAAAATTATAATAATTTTCTTTCTCTGTAAATGCTAACAGGCTAGTCTGGTTTATTAGCATGTCACTTCACCTGATCGAATGCCAGCGGTTCTGAAATACGTGCGAGTGCGAGTCTATTTCTTCCGGCCTCGGTGCGAGACCGCACGTGATCTCTGCCATGCTACATCTTATCCAACACATCTCTTATTCATGTTCTTGCTTGGGTCCCGTCAGAAATACGATAGTGACGGCGCATTTCTTTGTCACTCGATAGCTCCACCCCATAATGCCTCATTCTTAGAAGGGGGGCATGTGGTCTCCCTGTGCCTCCGCTACCCGCTGATTTCAACACTTATTCATCCTGTCAGACGTTCTTTCATTCATTCATTCATTTATTCATTCATGTGCTCAGTAGGTGGATCGGGTGCCATATGGTCAGGCTGGAGATTCATTAACTTTAGAAAAGAGCCTGGGGATTAGTGAGACTACTTACCTGGTGGGTGCAGGATATATAAGAAGGAGAGTTTTACTGATCGCAAGGAAGGCTTTAGAAATTGGATTACGCAACAGTAAGTTGGTTTAATAAAATCAAGCAAGTTACAAGAGATACAAGAAACAGAATTACTCTTTTAACACAAGGGAGTTTTCACATCGGGTACGATTGATTTGTTCCCAAGAACGATTGCTACTTGCACACTGAGATTTCGGAGGAGGCCGACGGCAATGATGACATCGCGTCTCGTCGGCTATCCACTTCCGTGCTTGGATATCTGATCTGATCCGCACCTGAACACTATCATTCTCAAGACCACCTTTTTCAGCGGACGCGGGGACGGTTCCCAAACGCGGAGCGATTGTGTTCTCACTTCTGACTTTGGGGTCAAGTGTTTCTCGGAAACGATCCCGAGTCCCTAATGTGAAAAAGCTCTTAGATTCTGTTTCACCCAATTCCCACTTCCTGCTTCTACTTCTATTCCACATCATCTACGCCTTTCCATATAAATACACAAATCTGAACACGTCAAGACCTTCCTCATCCTCTTTATGCTGAAAATAACTCACCGCCATGTATAATTAGAGTTTTTTTTCCCCCATTAGGGAATAACGACTGTGTTTATTTTAAGGACATAATGACCTAACAACAATTCACCGTGTATGCACTCTAACTATAGTTCAAAGAGGAAAAAAAGCTGGCAGCACAATGGGCTTTGTTTAGCCCCAAAATAGCAGGTGGTCGGTCACAATGTAAGCCGTTTACCGTTGAGTGCCTATGGGTATCGGTGTTTTGATAAGGTATCTCTTATCGCCTGTGTTATTGCTAACGCATGGGCTCATGGCAGCACAAGATCTCACACGCTGATCTGTCAGACTGACATGGAGGATCGTGTCTTTAAACTCCATCCCGCCTTCGACTATTAGTCCCATTGACAATATGCAAAGCGCATGAAAAACTGCTGGATTCACACACACACACAAAGATGTATGTTTGCATTACACACACCTGAAGAGTAAGCATAGATTACGCTTCAACCGTCCACATTAGGAAAAATGGTCTTATTTGCATGCAGCTTGTCTAGGGTTGTGTGTGTGTGTGTGTGTGTGTATGTGTGTGTGTGTGTGTGTTTAAGTAGGTCAGGGTTATTATAGTACACTAATACTCAGGTGAAAACCGAAATAAGCATCACAGACAGGCTTGAGTAGGATAGTTCCGGTTTCCTTGGAGACAAAACACATTCTCTCTGCTTGGAGGACGGACTAGGGTCGCGGTCACATGACCAGTCTGAGGTGACTCGGCTCCGATTTTTAACCCTAATGTGAAACAGATCTGATTCTTTTTTAGGTAGTTCTAGATCGGATATGCATCCAATACGTGGTCATGCGACTTTTTGCCTCAGATCCTGTATTGTGGTTGTTTGATTTTCTTGCTTCACTCCTTTTCCAAAACGCACTGTTTCAGTGTCTGTAGCTGTAAATAAACCTGTCCCAAAAAGCCCCTTCTGAAACACAAGGATTTGAAACATCCATGTTTAGGGCCCCGTCAGGCATTTCCCACCCATTTCCATGCTTTTCCCACCCAAGTTTCTGACAAACAAAATGGGAGGACAAATAATGTCCCGAAATATTTTAAAAATAAACCATAAAACACAGGGAGCGGAAGAAGGCTTGCTTAGCCATTAGCAGTTATCAGTAACCTAGACTTGTTTATAGCTGCCTGGAGAGTAGGACCAGGCACTGGGCAGGACCGGGTGGAGCTGAGGCTCTCTTGGTAAATGATGTCACGATACGGGGAAATCTGATTTGCTTGTGACAATGGAAATGGAAAAATGGAAATGAAAAAAAAACGACAGAGAAAGTGTTGTTCTTGTACATGAGTGTGAATGCAGGGTAAGAACACCCTGAGAATGACTGAATCAGAAGTCTGGACTGAACAATCATCAGGTCACAGGAGTAAAACCCGTTTGTTTTCTCTCTGGAGAGCAGGCCGGAGTGTAAACGAGAGCACAGTCGAGCTTTAAGCCTGTCGTCTCAGGCAGCACGGATCTTCATGCCAAGGTCTGCTGGCAGGATTCCTGACACAGAACAGCTCCCTGTGCCTCGCTGCTAAGCAATAAGCTAACAAATCCACGACAGGAGACGAGAAATAAAAACATGAGGCCAGGGTTACGGTGGAGTGTGTTGCTGGCAGGCTGCTTAATCCACAGCAGATTCTGGAATAATCATTCTGGACTGCGGGGAGACGAGGCGAGTGCAGAGCTGTGACGCCACGCTGGAGTCTGACAAAACTCTAACGGAGTGTGAAGTGGCCTTCAGATGAAGGGGATGTGTGTGTGTGTGTCTCTGTGTGTGTGTGTGTGTGTGTGTGTAAGAAAGAGAGAAAGGGAGAGAGAGAGAGAGAGAGAGTAAAGTGAGAGACAAACAAACTTTGAAAAATGAGACAGAAAGAAAAGGAGACAAAAAAAAGAATGAGGCAGAGGGAAAAAAGTAGTAAAGAAACAGTAGAAAAATAAGAGAGGAGGCAAAAAAAGACTAGAGATAAACAAGAGAAGAGAGAGAGAAAGCAGGACAGAGAAGGGATAGAGAGAGAGAGAAAAACAGAGGCAAGTGAGACAGGAAGACCTAAAGGCAATAAGAGAGAGAGAGAGCAACAGACACACAGCCAGTAATGGAGACGGACAGAGGGAGACAGAGAAAAGAGAAAGACACGCAGAGAGAGACAGTACCAGTGAGAGAAAGACAGAGAGACAAGCAGTCAGAAAGAGAAAGACAGAGAAACAGAAAGTCGGAGAAAGAAAGACAGAAACAGAGATACAGGCAGTCATAGAGAAAGACAGAGAGCGACAGAATCACAGAGTGCGACAGAATCACAGAGTGAAAAACAGAGACACAGCCAATCACAGAGAGAAAGACAGAGAGACAGATAGGTAGAGAGAGAGAAAGACATGAAAGCAGAGAGAGAGACAGACACATTTTTAGAAAGACCTACAAACAGAGAGAGGACGTAAGACTGACTAGAACTAGTCGAGTACCACGAGTACATTTCAGAGATGCGCATGTTATTTATAGAAGCACAGCTAACTTTGGTGCTACTGATGAAAAACTTAAGTGCTTCAGTTTGTGAATGTGACTCGACCCCAAGCAGGGTCACGACCCCGAGGCTAACAGACCGTGCGTTAGAGACTCGTACACTACAAAAACAGATCCTGTCAGACGAGCTTCAACGGTAACACCAGTACGAGCATTCACAAAAGCTGTACTGTATGTAGAGAGGAAAAAACAAACACGTATTTATTTTTATAGTTGTGTAAAACTGCATCGAGTAAAACAATGTGAGAAGAAAAAAGCGAGAGGATTCCAATGACGATACCGGATCCGTATAATCAGATAATGCGTTGGCTTCCAGTCAATAAGAACTCACACGGAGCTCGCTGTCGAGCACATCGACATGACAGGGAACCGTGTGTGTGTTTGTGTGTGTGTGCGCGCGTGTGTGCGCGTGTGTGTGCGTGTGCGTGAACTCCAACACTATAACTGACTCTGATTATGATGAAGCCACCGACAGGCCGCGCGTGGAGTCAGCAGGAGAATGGCGCTGATTCACAGCCTCGCTAGCGTCACACAATGTACTGTTCGAATCACAACTGACCCGTTCAACTGCGTTTATTTCGTCTGTACAGGGTGTTTTTGTCCCAAACTGTAGGTTTAGATCCATAATGGACGTCCCAGAGATAGCATCTTTTACAGACAAAGACAATAAGAAGGACCATGGTGACGTGATTAGAAATCATGTAGACAGATGTAGGAGAGTAAAATCCACTCAAGACGGTGTATACAGTGCGTAAGAGCGCGCGCGCACACACACACACACACCATTATAAATATGCAATATGTATAAAGTAATGGTTACGATTTAATGCACTTCACTTTATGGGTATCTCCTGTCTGCGTAAAAGTGGAATAACGCCTAATAATCTAAGCTTAATAAAAATTATCTTTTTAAATGCTGCTTAACAAAGACGAGCAGAACTCTAAGTATTTGTTAAAAATATGTTGACCAGAAATGAAGCTATTGCAGACATCTGATCACACTGTGACCTCAGGAGGGAAAAAAAAGTGATGACGAAAATGGCTGGTCAAAAAAAAAAAAAAAACAGCTCTGAGTTTCTCAAGTTGAAAGTGTGATTTTGAAGAAAACCTATTTGAGGCATTTGACCTTGCCATAACCTTGAACTTGTCTGGATTAATTCCATAATCTAACCAGACAATCTGAGGGTTGGAATGATAACTATGTATAAATCTTGCAAAGAATTTTCAAATTCAGAAGGTCACACTGTTACACTTATGTATCTCTTTCTCTCTCTCTCTCACACACTTCTATCCTGTCTCTGTTAAGTCTCACTCTCCGCCTCGTCTGTGTCTTCTACCCCACCCCTCTCTCTCTCTCTCTCTCTCTGTCCCAATCCCCAGTCACACACTGCCCTTAATATAATTATCCCAGTAGCTTATGAAGGTCACCATGGCAACCTGGCGCAAGTGGGGCAAACAGGAGGTCATGACCACCACTGATTAAACAACGCATCCTGAAACTAAATTAAAGAGAGAAATCTGTATGGAGATCAAAGTTTACAGACACCTACACAACCAAATGCGCGATCCTGTGGTCACATCATGTTCAAAAGAAGAAAAGCTTTTATTTACATGTGCCTCTCTCTGCTTGAGAGAAATCAGACGGAAAGATTAGCCCTTTGAAATCAAACAACGAAAGTTGCATTGCAAAAATCTAAAATCTAATCAATTCGGGTCTACCCATGATTCACAGTTGCATTCGACATTTATTAAACAAAATAGTATATATTTCCTCATTATTATATAGAAGTAGTCACACACATACAAACATTCGAGTTATGAACTTCTGCAGATATGAACGGACCGCAGTTCCATATAGATGCAAACAAATACAGATGTGTGTGTGCGGGAGAAATGAGTCGGCCTCACCGGTTTCAATGAATCAGTCCGGGAGCATGATGATAGAAAATGTCTGTCCCGTAAAGCTGTGCTGATGGTGAATAATCCTAATTTCGAAAAAAAAAAAAAAAAGAGTTGACAGTCCAATACTGAGAAAAATGGCATCCGGGATTCCCAAGGCATAGAGACAACATTTCACTGTGAGATTCATTTCCTTAGGCACGATTACGGTTGGCCATGATGATGGCAGTGTGGGGAAAGGGGACAGATTTAGTCAAGTGGATCGGTATGCCTTACACGTGTCAAAGGCGTAAAAGACTCACTTTGTCATGAGTCTTAAGAACAAATCTGACTTACGAACGTGCTCCCAGAACAGAACTTGCACGCAAGTCGGGGACTACCTGTACTATTTTGTTTAATAAATATAACTGTGAATCATGGGTAGTCTGTCAAATTGATTGGTTGTTTAATTCTTGCAATGCAAAGTTTGATTTGATTCTACTTAATTCAAGATTCAGTCAATTCTAGGGTTGGGTACCGAAAACCGGTGCCAATACGACACCGGTACCTAT
Organism: Heterobranchus longifilis; assembly: GCA_028570985.1. NCBI lineage: Eukaryota > Metazoa > Chordata > Actinopteri > Siluriformes > Clariidae > Heterobranchus > Heterobranchus longifilis. The sequence continues at coordinate 24,543,640 of JAOVVB010000001.1, forward strand.
ATAACCGGTATGTACCGCACCGAAACAGAACGCGAATTTCGGTGCCTCATTTTGGTGCCACTTAAATGCCTGAACTGTCGATTGAATGACGCAGTTGTAATAAGCATCAGATTCATCAACACACATAATTTCTAGTAAAATTTAAATACTGCATTCATGCGGTGTCAGAAATGATCTGAAAGATAAGGAAATAATTTAATTAGAAAAA
>JAOVVB010000001.1:24625943-24647742 GCA_028570985.1 Heterobranchus longifilis
TATATTACAGTGTGGTGAACAACATTGAGTTTAGTAGAGTATAGTATATAATACAAAATGTAGGATTCAATAAAGTATATTTAGTATAGTACAGCATAGTACAGTGTATAATTTATGGGTAAGTAAAGTAGTACCATATTCTGCATATACAGTATGTTCACAACATAGTATAGTATAGTATAATATAATATAGTACAGTATAGTATAGTATAGTATAGTATAGTATAGTATAGTATAGTATAGCATTGCATAGTATAACAGTAAAGTGTAGTATTGTATAATAAAGTATTGTATAGTGCAGTTCACAATGTAGGTTATAGTACAGTGTAGTTTATAACACAGAGCATGGTTAAATATAGTGCAAATGTAGTCTGTAATATAGTACAGTATAATAGAGTATAATGGAATACAGTGTATAAAGGAGGGCATATTTTATTAGTATGGTATACTACATTACAGTGTGGTGAACAACAGTGAGTTTAGTAGAGTATAGTATATAATACAAAATGTAGGATGCAATAAAGTATATTTAGTATAGTACAGTATATACAGTGTATAGTATATAGTTCAGTGTATAATTCATGGGTAAGTAAAATAGTATTGTTCACAACATATAGTATGGTATAGTACGGTACAGTACAGTACAGTATAGTATAGTATAACATACAATATATAGTATAAGTATAGTATTGTATAATAAAGTATTGTATAGTGCAGTTCACAATGTAGGTTATAGTACAGTGTAGTTCATAACAAGGAGCATAGTTAAATATAGTGCACAATTAGCGTGTAATATAGAGTATAGTGGAATACAGTGTGTAAAGGAGGTTATACTATATTAGAGTTGATGCACAATGTACAGTCTACAGTGCTATTATCTTATTACCTATATATTGAATAAGATACAGTCTTATGTACTGTACTCAGTTACTGCCAGCTTCATATTTCTGCATATATATCTGTGTGTGCACATCAGGATGTGGCCCATGGACACTCAAAGTGCACATAAGATGAACTCTGTGTTGAGAAGAAAGCAAAAAAGAGAGAGAGAGAGAGAGAGAGCATCCTACAGGATTACACTGGTAATTCCACTGAACTAGTGCTGTTCTATAGCCTTGCAATTTATCTAATGTATTACTATTAACACAATATTATGAGTGTAATTTTCCCTAAATACATCCGCTATACAGTAATGTGATCATAGCGCTGTGTTGGAAGCAAACATGAACCTCACTCGTGTTCATTTATACGCAGTGTTCCGTGTGAGGGTTTTAATATAGAGGATTAGTGTTTATTAAAGACACCGGTCTGAGAAAAGAACCGCGTTAAATTCTGCGTTTTTAACAAGTTTAAACATAAAGCAGAGTTCAGAGGCAATCTACAGAAGACAGAACATTTTAAATACAAAAAAAGGGAAATTATACTGTTTACACTATATTGTTTTTCCTTGCATTGCACAGTAGTCATCAGATTTAAACAATTAATGCGTTCGTGAGAATTTAATTAAACACAAGGAACACATTTTGTAATGTCTCATTAAAACACACAGCTTTGATGAGACACATAGTGTGTAGTTAGCTTGTAGGAGGACTGCCTGCTAGCATCTGTTTGTGTTACCCATGATCCCCCACTCTGTGTTTCAATAAAAAAACTATTCACTAAGGCACGAAGTGTAAATCAACCTCAGTATGAAAAGCGTTCAAGTCAAACTGAGACTTTTGATTGTGCAGAATAAGAGAGCACAGCTCTGAGAGTAAAAACTCCCTTTATGTCTCTATATAATCCCCTGCTACACTAATGCACTTATCCCAGTGTTTCACCACTGCTTGGACACCATCGAGGTAGAAAGTCTTCTCAGTACACCGTAGTTATGATCGGACTGCCCGCTTCACGGCCTCCCAGGAACTCCTTTGATGTTTGCCCAGGCATGTGGAAATGGCTTGGAGCGAGGGCAGATGTGGATGTGGCAATAACTCCCAGTTGAGTTCCTGTAATGTGCATCAATTTATCCATCGATTTTCAAGGATTATGTGTTTCCCCTGGAATGACTGCAGTGGGCTCCGGGCCACCTCGACCGGGATCATCATTCACTGACCTACAGACTTTTTTAAAACATTTGTACCGTTCAAAATATTTTACTGTGGCTAAGAGTCTCATCACCGTATCAAGTATTCTGTATTCTGTAAATGTCGAACTTGAGATGAAAAATGTCTGAAACATTAAAATGTACTGAATAGTTTTGTATTTCTCAATATACAGTAACAATATTTTCATATTTACATATTTTATACTACTACTATTACTACTACTTCTACTACTAATAATAATAAACAATTGTGATGTCTGATCGTGCAAAGAAATCATTCACATTCACACTTGACCAAAAACACATTTGCTGATTTTTTATTTTAACACTCTTTTATTATCACACTGCGTTATTCTCTCTCATTCATACACACAATTTCTTCACACACCTAACACCTCAGAAATTCCTCTCACGATCTGTGTGTGTGTGTGTGTGTGTGTGCATGTGTGTGTGCATGACTCACTCCATATGAACACCATATGCATGTCCTAGTAGCAGGTTTCCTGAGAAAACATTACCATGCCAAATTGTCCAGCCATGTATTTGTGTATATGAGGTTAACACTTGCAATTTGTTGCATCAGTGTGTGTATGTCAGTTGTGCAGGTATCAGCTGGCATTACAAACATTAGTGGTTGCGGTGGGGTGGGACTGGGAAGGTAGGCTTTCCCTATGGGCATCATTACCCTGATGCTAACTCAGCCAACAGGAATCTCCCATCTAGCCTGCAGCAACCAGAAACAGTTTTAGCAGACCTCCAGAAAACCTCCAGCAAACATGTAGGGAAGCATTATCTTTTTTTTTTTTTTTTTTTTTTTTGCAACTTCAATATACAGTGCTTTACTAACTCCTTAACTTAAAAAAAGGAAAAAAAATCTAAAAACTTTCCCACCATCAAGCCACTTCACTTTCAGCCTCTAGTAAATCTTAAGAAAGACTGAGAAACCTTTTTGAAACCCCTATCAGACTTTAGTAGTCACCTTAGACCTTTAGCAAACCTCCCACTTGCCAGGAACCCCATTATTTCTAGCAAACCTTTAATACATTTAAGCCAAACTTCAGAAAGTGGAAGAAAACCATTACACAGCCCTCAACTAATATTTAACACTCACTGTGGACCTTCAGCAAACCCTCATTGTGGACCTTCAAACCCTCACCCACTTCTAGGAACCTCAGTTACTGTATCTCCAGCAGACTTCTATAAGTCACTTTGTATGTCCAGTAAAGTTAGACCAACTTCCTTAAGCCTAGTACATTATTTAACTGTCACTTTACACCTTTTTGAAACCTAACCCCACTTATTGAGAACTCCTCCCTGTCAAACCTTTGCATACGTCTCTAGAGGGCATTGTACACTGATATTATCCTGAACCAATTAGCCAACTATCACCATTCTGCCATTGGTAAACCTTTAGAAAAGATTCTTGCATTTTTTGCAACCTTTAGAAACCTTGATGGGAAGTTTACACCAACTAATACCAATTAACACCTACTATCTTCAGATATCTCCAGAAACTTGGAGAAAGCCTCCAGCATGCCATTGGTAAGCTCTAGAAAATATTATGAAATATTTTATGTAACCTTCAAAAGCCTTTAACAGCCATGATGGAAAGTTTTTGACAACTAACACCAACTATCTTCACATATCTCCAGAAACTTGGAGAAAGCCTTGGTGAAACCTTTATCTGCCTCCAGCAGCCATTATATACCTACAAAAAACTTTCTTTCACTTGCCTAAATCCCTAACTCTCTTCAACAAATCTTCCCATAACGACTTTAAATCATCTCCATAACCTGAAGCACCCATTACCAGTCCATCACCGACATATTATTTCTAGTAAACCTCTAAAGAACCTTGAGAGAACCTCGATCCAACTTCACCAAACTGCCACCAGCCTCTAGCAAACTTCTAGCACAGCGCAGCAGGATGCTCTGACGCACATGTAGGTGTTTAAAGACGTGATAGATCGCTGTCTGTGTTGTTAAATTTCAGTGACTCAAAGGCAGATGCCTGATGTCCATCACTGCCTCCTACTCACAGATCTCCAAGCATAAATCACCACCGACTCGTGATCATCACGAAAAAGATGTTCAGATCTCTTAAACAACCTGTATCATTTGTGTGCAGTGCGAGTGAGAGTAGATGCATGGCACCAGGCTCACAAATTGGACCCTGGATGTCAAGTCAGAGAAGAAAACAGACATTTTCAGGTTCTTGAACAGACCATAAGATGCTGCTGCCTGACAATTTCTCACTTTAATAAGTGCTAGGTTGCAGGAGTACTGCCAGGATGGAACGCTGGCTTGGTAAAGACTATATTCCAGACATTTTAAACACATAATGTACAAATTGCATTATCTAAATCAAATCAAATCGATACGCTTCACTGTCCATGAAAGCTCCTGTACAACGTCTGAGCTCGTGTGAGGTGTGTTTGGCTCTCAGCTGTGTGTATGAGGCAGCATTACAGAGAGGTGATTAGGTAGTGGGATGAATGGAAATTAATCTTCTTAATGAAGCAGACTCAGCAGCACAATAACAATTAACGCTTCTTCTTAATGCTTCTCGCTGCATCACATTACAGACTAATATACACACACAGGGAAAGTGCTATTCGCCCTATTCTTCATACAGGACCTCACAGAGCGCAACGATTGGCTGGTATCCCTGTGATTGACAGGTGGTTATGAGTATGAGTATGCCCCACCCAGTCACCCAACTTTGCTCTCTTTGGCAGCACAATCTTCAAGTTTCAGTCTCCTGATGAAAGAGTTTTTTTTTGTTTGTTGCATTATTTATAATGTTTCTTTTACATATCATCCTTGGCGAAAGTCTTGGCACCCCTCATTTCTACATAGTACAATAAATGGTGTAGATTAAATGAAAGAAATACGAGCAATTGTTTCACTATGACAAATTGCGAAAAGATGAAAGTGTTGAAAATTTTGTTGTTTATGTAACAACCTGAGCAGCAACCTCATTTCCCCTCTCAATTATTCCAACCAGTCAGCATTTGGAACCACCCCGACCTGATCATCCTTGTTGCTGGTTCATGTCTTAAGGTAGATGGTGTTGTTAGTCTTTCAGGTGCTCCCATAGAGGGGTTCTCACAGCACGACAACTTGGCCCAGGTTTTACGCCAGATGTCCCTTCTGACACAACACTTAGGGCTCAGGGGTAGCTCAGGTTCAGGCATTGGACTATGAGCAAGGCCCTTAACCTTAAAACTGCTCAGGTGTATAATAAGATAAAAATGTATGTCGCTTTGCATAAGGGCGTCTGTCCAAATGCCTAAATATAAACGTAACACTCCCAATTTATCTAGGCTTGGGACTGGCACTGCATCCAGTGGCTGGGGTTTCTGCATTGGCTGGGAATTAAACCCTGGCCTTCCACATGGTACGGTAGGCGAAACCTACCACTGAGTCACTGATGCCCTTCTTAAGGTAGATGTTAACAAAGAAAAAAAAGCATTCCTCTGAAACTGCTCAGGTACAGGGACTAGACTGAAAAATATGAGAGGCAAAAACCTGCCAAAAGTCCTTCAGGAAACCTGGAAAGAAAATACAAGAAAGTCTGTCTCTCCGGATGTAATATATGAAGTAAGGAGAGGTAGTCGTTCTCATTGCTTGTCCTTGGCTACAGCTTTCCCCTTGTTTATGACCACTTTCCTCCTGCTAGCATAAAGCAGGTGCCCAGTTATACAACATTTGCTCGCATGGTAGTGAATAAGTAATTATACCCACAGAGTGACCCACACTTAATTATGTAACTTCCCCTGACGCGTGTGCATCTGAAAAACCCATACGAGTACACGCAAAGCGTCTCCTCGCTCCGTCCTTCAGTGTGTAGGAGTGTGTTTCGACTCGCTCAGTTCCTCTGTTGGCAGCTTCAACGCACACCTGAGAATCAAAATGGCTGCGCAGTCACAACAGTTACTGCGCGAGAGTGTTATTGTAGCTGTAGGTCTGTTTGGCATCTGTTACACCAAATTACATCAGCAATACGGAACCATTACCTGAGCTCCTACCACCCATAACAACAGCCAGCAGGGACGTGTGGTGTGTTTGTGGCATGTGAGCGAGCGTGTGTGTGTAAATGTGTGTCATCCCCAGACACTTGCCATTCTGGCTCACAGCTCTTTGCAGTCCCACGCAGCAGAACAAGAGGAGGCATTTGCAGTGTGTAGGGGAGTGTTAGGTTGCACCGCACGCCCAAACACACCACATCAACTGTGAAAGGCTTTACATAAGTGTTTAGACATTAGCATTTTGCTGACATGTTATTACCACCAGCGGTACACCGCTATATAACATAGGGGCTTTATTTCCCGAGGATTTATCACGCCCGAGATGATCGCCTGCCCTTCCGTCCTCTATAAACATGCCTTAAATTTAAGAGCTCTCTAATTTACGTACACGTTATTAAAAACACTTGTACACCTGTAATTATCCAATCAGGCGATCATGTAGATGGTGTGGCAGGACGAAGCAATTAATAAAACCATGCAGATGCAGGTCAAGAGCTCCGGTTCACATTAAACATCAGGAAACTTGACCTCAGTGACTTTGATTGTGGCATGGTTGTTGATCCCCCGGGATTTCCGCACACAGCGGCGGAGCAGCTGGTGAGTTTTATAGCAGCGAAAGCGCAGCACAGGTGTCTGTTATTGCTCTATCGGTCTGTGCATGTTCTGTTTGATCCGTTTCATATGTTGGTCAGGGTCCTTGTTTAATTCTCAGCTTCTCCTCATAAATAAGAGCTTCAAAAGACTCCAAAATCAGACAAAACCTGAGCCAGCTTCTTCTTGGCTTTGGTCTCTAGACAGAATGGTGTGAAAAACATAAAACATTCAGGAAGTTTCCGTTTCAGAAGGTTCTGTGTCTTGTTCAGCAGAGAGATCAGTGGAGAGCAATCAGAACAACCTGGTTTGTGCTCACAGGAGGTCAACCAGTCTTTCCAACCGTGGTGAGCAGGAAAGCAACTCAGGAATCCGAGGCTACACCGGACACAGGCCAACCCTAACACTTACATTGTCACATTACATTGTCTTTTTCTATGGAAGCATATTGGCATTATAAGTAGAGTGTTTGAAAAACACATTTTAAAATTGAATCGCTGCTGAATAGATTAAATTTCAAAATGTGTGTGTTTTTTTTAAAGGCTGATATCATTCAAATTATTATGATACCAATATACTTCCATAGTTTTCTACATCTGCGATGGATTGGCACCCTTTCCAGGGTGTACCCTGCCTTGTGCCCTAAGCCTCCTGCGATAAGCTCCAGGCCCCCGTGACCCTGAATACAGGATAAAGCGGTATAGACGATGAGTGAGTGAGTGAGTGAGTGAGTTTTCTTTCTACATATTAGTTATATTAAAACGCATAAGTTTTCATTCGAAAGTAAACGGGAAAAAAATCTGAGATTAAGTTATTTAATGCTGATTAAAAAAATTATAGAAATAATTTTTTTCCTTTTCTTTCCCAAAATTGACATCCTTGAAATCCTTTAGGTTACTGTTGCATAATGCAGCTGATTTTAGAAGATCAGAAGCATTTCCTATTAAATTATTGATTTTTATTGTAAATTAGAAGTTATCATCTAGATTATAAAAGGCTAAGGTGTTCATTTGAGTTATTTATTTATTTATTTTATTATTTATCTATTTATGAAGTTAATGAATAAATGAATGAATGAAACCTTAGAAATAGAATTGAGAAATCAGGTTAAAAAAACATTAATGTTAACTTCCAGCAATTTTTTCTAAGATTACCACTTTCAAATTCCACTCTAGAAATAAAAAAAGTAAAATAAAATAGAAAATAATAAAAAATATTACAATTGCAAGCTAAGAAAGTCAATTCACAACTTAAATACACAAAAGTGTAACAAGTACAACAAAAAATGACATGCTGTTCTAAAAAAGTATTAAAAAATTAAATAAATAAATAATATCAAAATTATTTTTAAATAATAATAATAATAATAATAATAATAATAATAATAATAATAAACAGAACCCCCCATTATAGTAAATTAATCAACCTTTTAATGGTTACTATCAATCCCACGTCACCGCACCACTCTGATGTTGATTATTTTTCCATAGCAGCATAACACATAAGTGATGAAGTGCTTCCTGACAGAATCGTCACATGACTGTATGAACATAACTGCAAACACAAACATAAGCATCATATGTTACAGGTCAGGTTACATGTTGGATTATTAGATGTCCGCCAACTGTTAACCCTGACACTCAACCGCAAATCTGTCATGTTTATATGAATTTGAAAATGCAGGCGTATAACCGATTGTTATGATGACATAAATCATAGCATGGGGAGAGCGTGAGGAACGGCCTGTAGGCGGGCGAATTTCCGGAGAGATGCAGACATATTCAGGGAGAGAGGGAGAGAGAGAGAGAGAGAGATTGCAGGCTGAGAATCTGTAATACATGAAATGTTCAGCTTCTTTTTTTCCCCCTCTCACTCTTATGTTCATGTTTAAGCATCACGCTATATGCATTAGCATTGTGCTGATGTAAGTGGCATTGTGTCACATGACCGTGTGTAGGCTTTCTGCAGCGAGCGGAGGATTTATTATGCATCAAACGCTCGACTTTTAGTCTTTAGAGGCTTTATTTGCTAAAAACACTGTTTTATATATAAACACAATAAACACTGTAGATATACTGTACATATATTAGTGTTACTGTGATCTTGGTCACATTACAAAGAAAAAATAGAAAAGCAGATAGATGAACAGAGATATGTATGGAATATATATATTATGTATATATTATATGATGATATTTCACATAACATAAATTACCACATAATCTTACTACAAGCTGAGCTGCTATTTATTTGCTTTGTTTACATTGAAATTAATGAAGCAGAAGGTCAGTGTTCATGTTACTGTACACATCAGAGAGAGATAAAGAGAGAGCTTTAATAATTCTGCTATAATCTTTAATTACATGTCATGTATACCACAGTGCTGCTGAATTCTGATTGGTCAGAAGGTGTGATGAAGCAGCTTTGAAATTATTATTAATATTATTATTATTATTAATATTATTATTATTATTATTATTATTATTATTATTATTATTATTATTATTATGGCTACTACTACTATAAGGGCTCTACTGAAAGTAATGCAAAAGTAGACTTAACTTTTTTTATTATTGGTAGCAACATAGAACCCTTTTTGAAAAAAAGCACTTTGTGGTTTGTCTTTAATGCTGCTCTCCACTTATTTCAACTTTTTCACCCATCTGTGCCCACTGCTCTGGTCAATGGCGTCATCACCGTAAATGTTTTATAGCACAGTGGGAGAGAATCAACAGCAGCAAAGAGGATTGGGTTCAAAGATGGCACAAGTGCATGGCTCCTGATGGAGACTATGTTGCGTAGTACCGTTGCATAGTGGAAGAGTTACTCAACCAACATGTGTCATTTGAAACACCTACGTCAGTCGATAAAAACAAAACAAAGAAGTTCTACTGCCTGCATATTTAATTAATGCAATTGTTTTAATACTGTACATTATCACTTCAATAGCGTCTCGTAGCAGCAATGCAAGGTGCAAGTGAAGGCTTTTCATGTGATAACACGCAAAACGAAACTAAGTAAGATGATTAAAAGAAGAAATTATAACACTTTGCCACCAAAGCGGTTCCAGAGCTAGTTTGGATCTGGTGCCCAATTTTGAACCAGTTTTTTGTTTTCAGACAGCTAAAGCACAGACAGAAAAAAACGGTTCCAAGACGGCACCAACAATTTGCTGGGCCAGAACAAAGAACCGCTTACATCAGGATTTGGGGGCGGGATTTTCACAACCAACTAAAGGTTTGTTGCCGCCATCTTTAGAAAATATGCAAAGGGAAGCTCAAATGCTTTCTATTAATGATAAACTCAGGAGAACTGCTTGAAGTTCGCCATAGTTGTTGTTCTTGCCGCTAGCTTTGCTGCTTTCATTGCTGGGAAAGTAGAGACGTACTGTGCTGTAATGATGTGACTCCCTAGCCCGTGGACAAACAAAGCCAGTTCTTAGGAGTTTCACTATTGAACCAACTTTGAACTGGTACTAGCACCAGACATGAACTAGCACTTGGTTCACTTTGGTGGAAATCGGACTTCAGATAACATGACATGCTCGACACGCCAAACCACCACAGCTTACCAGTCAAACTGTGGCATCGCAAAATTTTTGTTTATTCAATAAATGTTAAAACTATATATTTTCTCTAAAGACATGCTTATTTTAGATTTTATGGTTTGTAAGAGTCAGAAGTAAAGCTATAATGAGTTTCATTTGAATTGAACTGAATTGAAATGAATTGAATTGAATTTCATGGATGTTCCACAACAATAAATGTATAAATGGATGAAAATGCAGCTGTATTGTTAACAAATTTCTTTGGTTAAGGAGAAATGTAAATCTTTAGGTTGTGCTGTTATAGAAAAATTATCACATTGCAGTACTCTGTTGTTGATTGCTTTCCTACAGTTTTACACCACCACACAGAGAGCATTATTATTTAAGTTTGAGAGATTAAATTATGTAAAGTGCTCCATGTATTAATGTGCCTTTCATCCTTTATTACCATTTTTTTGACATACAATATAATTACCATGGCATGACATGGTCATGTGATTTAGGGGGTTCATTATGAGAGGGTGTGACTTTCTAACACACACACATGTACACACACGTGCGCGCACACACAATCTTACCCTTGTTCTTGTTCTACCTCTCTGCTTCTACAGTTAAAAAAAAAAAAAAAAAAACTCGGGTGCTTTGCTGCTCGAGTGCCCAGGCGTTCTTGACACCTCAACAAAGTCATGGCACACGACTTCATCAAGCTCCAGTTAAGGCCCCAGACCTCATCAAGACAAAGTGAACGTGAAGAACGTCCTCGACGTTAAAGTCAAAGCAAAGTGAACTTCGAGCAGTTACTAAAGCCAGTGACCTGAATAGAGCAGTCACGCTTTATGCTAACGCTTTTAAAAAATGAACCCGGTTTTATTATGTACAGCTTGTCAAACATTGTGGATTTAAAAGAGAGGAAGAAAGAAAGAAAAAAAAAACAGGATTTAAAATGTCAGAGAGAGAGAGAGAGAACATAAAATATAACATAAAGTTAATGTTAATCTCTTTGCACTGATATTTACATTGACCTTGCGTTAGCAAAAGGGAACAAATTTGCACTTTAGACTTTAAGTAAAGCCTCGAGTTCATCATCATGGTGTTTATACCCTGATCATCAGGGGGCGTTGTTTAGAAAAAGAAATATACTAAAATGCTTATTATTATTATTATTATTATTATTATTATTATTATTATTATTATTATTATTATTACAGTATTATTGCTTATATGTTTACAGTTTGTGTGTGTGTGTGTGTGTGAGTGTGTGTTTATCCCTTAACAGCCTCAAACTCAAAAACAATGTAGAAGCTCATTAAGGAATTTCAGTAATCTCAGTTTTATTAACTGTAAATTTCTCAGGATTAGTTTGTTATTGCAGTGTGTAGGATATAAATTCTCAAAATTCAGGTTATTAAAAAGTCATTGTTAACCTCAAAATGAAACGTGACCAAAATTTGTCATTTAACCTTTAATAAAGAATATATATTTAAAAGAATAATAAAAACAACCAATCAATATTTTTTAATAGATCGGTCTCTTCCAAACGGGCGAGAAATCACTCCCTGGTAAGAAGTATCAATACTTGTGCAAATAATAATAATAATAATAATAATAATAATAATAATAATAATAATAATAAAAGAGACATAAAATGCTTATGACTATAAAATACAATTACAAATACAAATACAAACTTTATTCCATAGTTCAGTAGAAGAAGTGTTCCATAAACTTTATTTCTTGTTGCATACTCCAAGGCCATTGAAAAGGCATATTATTTAAATGCACAGTGTCATTTGTTATATTTATTAATTAATGAATTTATTTATTCATTTATTTATGCTTAACAGACCTCAACCAAATGATAGAGATGCTTAAGTCAGGCGAACACATTTTTAATGATCACTGACTCAAAACTTGCTCTACCAAATGGCTGAGCAGAACAGTGAAGGGTTAAGAGGTTTTCAGGTCGCCTTGAAGACTGAAGCTTCAGTATGAGGAGGTTAGGAAATTAGCTTTGAAGACCTCTGGGGTGTTGCTATTTTTGGGCTCTAATTGGTTGCGAAGACGTCCCCAATAGGTTTCTGGTAGTGGAGACGTCCTGCAGTCCTACATGTGTCTCTGAGTGAGCTGTGATGATCCTCAGGACTACCGTGAATCCTGCCTCATCAGCCAGGCAAAGACCTCACAGACTGCTTCAGGAAATCAGCGAGACAGGTTTAAAAGCGAAAGTTTAAAAAATATAATGAGTAGCAATTAACACATTACATCTCACTTGATTTGATTTGCTTTTTTTTTCCTTTTTGATCATGTGACACCTGAGACTCCACTGCTCTCAACTGCTGTAGTGATTTAAAATAAATATATGTATAAAGAACAAACGTGCGGCTGTGCTCGTGTTAGTTCGCCATTACATCATACACACTGTACACACTCACACACTCACACATTCGCTTTTTGTCTCACGTTTTTCATGTGCTTCAAGTCGTGTAAAATGTCCAGGAGAGCACGAGTCGTGATGTTTAGCAGACTCGAGTTACAGGCATTTCATCACCAATTAACCTCTGATCTCACTAATGAGCAGCTGCCAGAGCAAAGGCCAGATGCTGTAATCAACACAAACACACACACACACACACACACACACACACACACACAGAGACAAACACAGGATCTTGTTCTGTTACTCAGAGCTGTACTGTGATTGATCACCGATGTCTTGTGTGATTATTTATGTCGCGTTTCTGCTGATGAAAGAGAAAACAAGGTGCGAGTCTGGCAGGTTTTCACACCGACAAAGCGTATACACTCGAAAATGAGCGTTCACTTGTCTGGAACTTGCCATCAGGAGGAAAAAGTGAGCAAAAAGAAAAGAAAAAAAGAAAACCCACACAGAACTGTTCTTTCTGCTGCTTCAATTCTGCACTCGCTTCGTATAAACTGTTTACATATTTATTCTTTTCATATAATCCAACTCACTTTCACTAGACATGTAACACTTTTGGAAAACAGGGATAAAATGCATAACAACTATATAACAGCTAAATATAATTCTGTAATTTAGGGTTTAAGGTTTTAAAATTCGAATGAAAAAGAATGAAAAAAAATGCGTGAAATATGTTAGAAATGCTGCTCTTGCTGCTTGCTGTACTTTAATTATTTTGAATGAAATAATATATTTTTTATTTATTCATTGTTTATTTGTTGTTGGGTTAAATTTGAAAAAAAAAAAAATGGCACGGATTTTAAGGGTTTAAATAAGAAAATGTATGTGAAGCTACAGTATAATAATAACACCCAATAAATATTTTTAAATATGCAAAAGAATAGGTCTCTTCCAAATGGTTGAGAAATCGCTTCATGGTAAAAGTATTAATACATTTACAAATACCAAGTCATAATGATACTGGTGACACAGTGGCGTAATGGTTAGTACTGTCGCCTTGCACCTTCAGGGTCTGGGTTCGATTCCCACGTGTGTGTGGAGTTCTCATGTTTTCCCCATGCTTGGTGGGTTTCCTCAGGGACTCCATTTTCCTCCTACAGTCCAAAGACATGCAGATTAGGTTAATTGGCGTTCCCAAATTGCCCGTAGTGTGTGAATGACAATCGGGCATCGAAAGTTGGCAACCTGATGGCATGTGAATGGATGAAAAAAAAATAATAATAATAATACAATTGAATACAAAATGCTTTTTCTTCATGTGATAAAAAAGAACAAAAGGAAAAATGTATTGGGACATTAAACACACTTTATTTCTCATCAAGACAAAAATTGTTACATGAAAAAAAAAAACCAAATATGCCATTTGGTAAACGATGCACAGACTTTTACATACAACGGTACAGGAGCTAAAATATGTTTGGAGGCGGAAACAGAGGGATAAAGAGGAAGTGAGGGAGGACAGGGACGGAGATGGATTGGTCACTAATGCACACATCTCATCAGAAACACAGTGGAGAGAGAAAGAGAGAGAGAGAGGGGGGGGGTTTGAATAGAAATTAAAATGTAGATTAAGAAAGACAACCAATAACAAATCAAATTGATAAAAAAAAGAGTGAAAGAGTGTCTATGAAAAAAAGCACAGAAAGAGAGAGAACACAAGATAGAAAAAAACAGAACCAAAGAGAATCACACGGAATGTGAATGAGAAAAGGGAGAGAAAAAATACAAAACTGGTGTAGTGGTTAGCACTGTCGCCTTGCACCTCCAGGGTTTGCGTTCGATTCCCATCTCTGTGTGTGTGGAGTTTGCATGTTCTCCCTGTGCTTGGTGGGTTTCCTCTGGGTTTTCCGGTTTCCTCCCACAGTCCAAAAGCCTGCAGATTAAACTACTTGGCATTCTCAAATTGCCCGGAGTGTGTGTGTGTGTGTGTGTGTGTGTGTGTGTGTGAGACCTGTGATGGATTGGCACCCTGTCCATGGTGTCCTCTTGCCCTAAGTCTCCTGGGTAAATAAAGTGGTATAGATAATGAATGAGTGAGAGTTAGTAAGAGAGAGAGAGAGAGAGTTTCTACTTCTGTTATTTTCTTATAACTTATTTCTAAGCTTTGGCAACATAAGAACTTGTCAGGCCTTTAAAGCACCTTTGAATCTTGATAAAGAGAGAGAGAGAGAAACGGGATGAAAATTGACAGAGATCAAGCAGTGTTGAGAGAGAGAGGAGAGGAAGACCGAGGTGAAGAGGAAAGGGAGATAAAGAGAAAGAGGACAGAGAGACAAAGAGAAAGGACAGAGTAAGTGCTCTTGAGAAGGGGGGGGGGGGTGTGAATGAACCATCTGTATTGGAGTTGTTGTGAGAGTCGTCCATCGTTCATGAGCTCATGTTAAATCCAGACCTGTGTGTAAAAAATTAATAAAAAAAAATATTCATGAGTTAAAAATTCCGCCTCCATTAACGCTGTGCCGTTTTTCAATAATGGACTTACTGCCGTTTTCAACTGTTTTTTTTTCTTTCCTTTTTTTTTAATATAGCAGCTGATTATTATTGAACTCTGACCCACTTTAACATTTTTCAAAAAGCTCTCAGAACTTTTGGGCGCAGCTCACCAGTCGTGCTAATGAATCACACCGAAAGTCAATTTTACGCTAATTAATAAATAATCTAACACGCCGTTATAGATTTATAATGATTTTATAACTATTTTATATATATATATATATATATATACAGTATATATATATATATATATACTGTATATAATTATAACTTACTAACTTCTCTCCATTATAGATTTCGCTCTGACTTTCCATCAGCTTTACACAAAATGGCAGCAACATCACATCTGTTGTCTTATTTACAGCTCGCTCTTCTCTCTCTCTCTCTCTCTCTCTCTCTCTCTTTCTCTCTCACACACACACACACACACACACTTGGGCGGATCTTCAGCTAAGAGTAATTATTACTTCTCCCAATGTTCATGATGTTCTAAGTGGGGAGTAAAACACTCATGCTGTTATGGAAATGAATCAACAGCAGGGTGGTGTCATGAGGTCGAGTCTCTGCTCCGTCCAGGACGCTGATTGTGTTTCTTATAACAAACATTCTGACATGCTTATCTCACTTTATTATTGATTTAAATAAAAATAAAAAAATCTGCATTCTTTTAAACACAGTTTGAAGCATTTTCTCGAATCCTACTTAACATTTGCAAAACCATAAGTGCATTTCTGGTGATTAGTTCAACCAGAGGAACGCAAAATATTGCTTCATCTATTCCTCAAAAGTCAGTATCATGTCAGTTGCATCAGTGTTTATGAACAGGCTAGTCACGATCCTGAGTCAGTGAACTCTGTAGTTATTTTCTGATCAAAACTACGCCTAAGTCGTCATGACAGAGACTGAAAATGCGCCAGGCTGCACTTTGTCTTTAAGACATTTATCAATACAAAGTTACACATAAGGACCCTGGGTTAGGGTTAGAGGCGTCCTGTGACCCTCCATAGGATAAGCGGTATAGAGGATGAGTGAATGAGTGAACAAGTTTAAAATCACAATACAGAACAAAAATAAACAAACAAATAAACAAACAAATACCTTAGAAATGTAAACATGAGAAACTGTACATTTAGCGCAGTATGAAGAATTACAGCCCAGACTTTCTACACCTCCTGACGTTCCTGTCTTTCAGGCCTCACATTCTCCTCCACATCACAACACACACCGCTGAGAGAATCTTCTGGAGTGCCTTATCCATCATCTGCAGGCGTCTGCTGTGACATCATCACACACCACATCCATGGCAGCCGGGAATCGGTTCAACGTTAGCTGATCAAACACTTCAAACACTGGAGAAGTCAAGATTCACCTGAGAGCAGCTCATCAATTCTGGACAGATTTACAGAACAAACAATAAGTTTAATGGAAATGTATAGAAAAAAACCCATGACAGATTATGAGAACTGGTTCAGCCATTTTGCATGTAATGATGAACACAAAGGACTGATGCTTTGATGTTTTTTGGGAGAGAGACGATTCAACAGGGAAGCAATAAACTACATTTTGCTCATCTCGACATAAGCGACTGACGATGAAGCAAACAGCAGACTGTTGTACAGAAACATTTGCATGAATGTAGGAAATCATTTGCAATTTGTTCCAAAGAATGAGAGGCTGCTTTTATGATGTGCACAAGTGACGAGATGAAGTGATGAAGTGAAGTTGGTACAAGTGGTTTTGAGAATTTTAGTTCTGATTTGGGAAATGAACCAAAGTGACTAAGAAAAAAACATTTTTTTCCCTAAATCAGTTTTCTTTTCTTAAAGACAAAATGTTTATTTTAATAAATCAATTTCTCTTTTAATTTACTAATTTAAAACGAACAAACAAATAAAGTTATTCTCTGTTTTATTTCTAAAAATCTATTTTTTTCTTGTCTATCTTTCTAATTTTCTAATTATACCTCATTGTATCTATCTTATCTGGATTTATAGATTTATATATATATATATATATTCTTTTATATTCTTATACATATTCTTTTCCAATTTCTTTTATTAATTTTTTCTATCATTTTAATTATATCTATCTACCTGGTTCATAAAAAGTAATTTATTTCTTAATTTAATTTAATAAACCTTTTTTCTTTCATTTTTATTTTTTTTCTATTGGCTTAATCAACCCTTTCTGTTTTTTAATTTCCTTTTATTTTATTTGCTTCAAAACATTTTTGTTTTTTATACATGTGACTTTCTTCTTTCTTTTTTTACCCCCAAAAACTTTCATTTTATGTATTATTTTTAAATAATCTTTTCATTAAAAATCTTATTACTATTTTCCTACCTTATTTGTTTTGCCAAAGCATTTATTTATTTAATTTACCAAAACAAATTTTCTTTTTTTAATTTACCAAAGCATTTTCTTTTCTTTGCATTTATAAATTTGGCTTCTTTCTTTTGTTTTGATCTGTCCATGTTTTTTTTTTCTTTTTAATTTACTTTGTTTTCTTTACATTTAAAGAGACAGTGAGTATATTTATAGATTTGTGTGTGTTTCATATCCTATGTCTTTGGTGATTAAAAGTAAAAGGTGCTGTAGTTGGCGTGAGTTTAAAGGTCAGCTCTGTCACTGAGCCACGTTTATTCCCTTAATAAAGACTCTGAGATTCGGCTCTGAGCTCTGAGATCGGGTTCCTCCCCGTGCTTCATGTCTTTCAGCCTCATTTCAGGTTGTAAGAGAGAGAGAGAGACCAAGCGAGGACGAAGTTCTCAGACAACTTCAGCTCTGGGACTGAAGGACAAGTGCTTGGGGACAGGACGAAGTTTGGACTTTAAACTCTGTTCCAGTTTCCACCTTTCCTCGATTTCACCGTCTCTGATTTTCTCTCTCGCCGTTCTGACTGTGCCCTCGCTAATATTAGTACGTTTATTAATTATATTAAATTAACTGTCAAAATGGTTAATTAGCATAATTAATGTGGCGTGGCTCAAATTCTCAGTGCTCTTTCAAAATGTTAAAATAGCTCAAAGTGAATTGTCAGAAATGCATAATTACTGTAATTAATTAACCTTCGAGTTCTGGTGGAGGTCCTGAAGACCTTCTTTAAGGTTCCAGCTCAAATAATGTATTTACAATAGCATGTTTCATTTATGCATGTATGAATATGTTTGTTCATTTATTTATTTATTGTTTTAGCTTTATTACTCTATAATAGGGTTTTTTTAAAGGACGTAACATGAATTAATACCATTATTTAAAAAAAGACAGAAAGTGAGGAATATAATAAATAAATAAATAAATAAAGGAGGAAGAAAGAAAGAAAGAGAACATGAATGAATGAATGAATGAATGAATGAAAGAAACAAACAAACAAACAAATAAATAAATAAATAAAATGAAAGAAAAGAAAGGAAAGAAAGAAAGAAGGAAAGAAAGAAAGAAAGAAAGAAAGAAAGAAAGAAATATAAGGAAAAATATGGATGACATACTGATTATAGGAAACAGGAAAAGTTAGTAAGAAATAACACAAACAAAACAAACAAACAAACAAACAATAAAAAACAATAATAGTAAAAAATATAAAATTGTAAAACTTTATAAGAACAACAAATAACATATTTGTAACACAAACTTATATTGTTCATTTCTAAATGTTTGCATTTATGTTACATTTTTTATTTACTTTTAATGTTATTATTATTATTTTTTACCTTTACACATGCATACTGTACATTCACACAGCAACAACCGGATGGATTTCTGCCTAAATCTCCTTAAAATAACTCATTGTTTTGATCTGCTGTTATTGGTACCAGCTCTGGAAGCGCACCAGGCAGGCAAACACGACTCCAGAGATCCAGAACAAAATGGTGAGTTAGTGCTTGATGATTCACTTTAGGCGCTCCTCGTGTTTGCTCATCGTTACAGAAGCACAGCAGCGAGTGAGCGAGCGAGTGAGCCCGGTGCAGCTCGTCCCAGCAGCGTCTAAGTGACACCAGGCAGTTCTCTCCAACCCACACATGATCGCTCTCAGTAATAGAGTTATGACTGCGTATTGAAGGAAATATTCTGTAAGGGAAAAACTGCAGGGATGAAGCTACTCTTCTCATAGCATCTCTCATCTTGTCTGTAGAATATAATACACATGTGACGTCAGTTATAATTACTGATCAGTCATCTAAAGCCTTAATAAGGCTACATTATTATTTATTGTTCAAGATATGAGGTAGATTCTCCTAACTCATAGTAATGTACATAATTATCGTCTTTCATTATTAGACAATCCTGATCTGCTAGCAAAATGTCATCTGGTAAAGGTTAAATGCTGACTTGTAGACATACAGTATATATGTTACTAGTGAGGCACTGATGCTGAACTAAAATTTAAATTTTATCTGTCACATGCAACAAAATGCTTATACGACTGTTTGTGACCTAAAAAAACAAAAAATATGACAGAATAGAAAGATAGAAAAATGTTACTGTAATAGGAAAAAAAAAGATGCAAATGTAAAATTTTTTATTTAAAATATTTGATATTATGGTCCTTGTCTGATATTAAAACTCCAATATAAAACATCAAAGATCGCACGATCCTATGAGACATATTTTTTGCTTCATAAACGAAGCATATCTGGTGAAAATATCAAGAGGAAGCTCTACAGCTTCTTTCGAAAATTACAATTTTTAAAAGCAAAAATTCACACTTTTCCACTGCAGCATTGCATGAAAAGCAGCTCTCTAACATTATAATGAACAAGTCTAGTAACGTAAGTTTATGGTAAGACTTCAAGTACTGTGATGAGACTCTTAGCCGCAGGAAGAAAAAAAAATTGCATATAACATTTTAAAGAAGGCCAGAAGTCTATAAACATTTAGCAAGTAGAACACCTGATCCTTGAAAATCATATATGATTATTAATTATTATTCTTATTATTATCAGTTGTGTCTGCAGATGTTGCGTGTTTTTTTTTTTAGATTTGTTTGAGACAAAAATTATGATGTGCGATTCTGATTCAGATTCAGATTATGCTTTAGAAACAACTGAGAGTGATTCAGAGTCTTGCGATAGCAGCAGCAGGAGTACCGAAAGTAAAAGTTGAAAACCGTGCCATCAACATTGCACTTTTTAAAAAACGTGGCTCTCTAAGGGTTCAAGCAGTCAAGTTAATGTGATGTCACTTTAAGAAACTGATAGTTGAGAATTCTAACACGAGTTGACTCTATTTTTTATTTTTTTTTAGTAGGTTTCGTAGTTTTAGGCATGAAATTAAAGGAAAGTCTCAACTTTTAAACACAGCATTAATACAGCCGTCTCACGCTGTTCCTCTACGGAAAACATTCATATACTGTAGATGGTTGAAACTGCAACTGCAGTGAGGAGATCTGGGAAGAAATGAAAAACTTTGCATAGCTGGAGTTCTGCCTTCATAATGTGTCCGAGATGGAACTGGAGCCAAGGAAGCACTCAGGAGAGCCTCATGGATGTGCGTGAGAGGGAAAGAAAGATAGAAGAAACAGAAAAAGAGAGAGAAATCAATCGCGGAGGATATTTTCATGTAAGCTGGGAGGAAATCTGATTCAAAAGACTGGCAGTGGTGTGCCTGAGATATCTGAGGTGTGTGAGAGAGGTAGATGTTTCAGTCACATTTGTTTTAGATTCCAGTCCAGGAAAAAGTGAATGAGTTAGAAGGAAGGATGGAAAAGTCAAACTGGGCATGAAGTACCATCCAAAAGTTCAAACACCTTCTAATTCAATATATTTTTTTTGTTTTGTGATTTTTCAATTTTTTTTACATTCTAGAACAATACTGAAGATTTCAAATATATGAAATAATACATATAGAATTAGGTAATTAAGTAACAACAATGATGACAAAACAAAAACAACAACAACATCGCTGTTATTATTTTATGATATGAAGGTCAGGTGCTCTCGAACAGTTCTTGCAAGAACAGTATGGTGTCAAGTACATTTGCAAAACCCATCAAGCACCATGATGAAACTGGCTCTCATGAAGACCTTCCCAGTTTGCTCCTCTGCTGCAGAGGAGAAGTTCATTTAGAGTTACAGCACCTTAGATTAGAGTTACATTACTTTATATTTACTGCATTTGGCAGACTCCTCTTATCCAGAGTCACTTACATTTTTATCTTGTTATACATCTGAGCAGTTGAGGGACATGCTTAAGAACCCAAGAGTGGTAGCATGGTGGTGCTGTGGTTTGAACCTGTGACTGTCTGAGCCATAGCCCAACACCTTAACTACTGAGCTACCCCTGAACCATGACCTCAGATTGGAGCCGTTATGAAGCTTTACAGAGCATAAGTAGCAGACACATCTCAATATCAACTGTTCAAAGGTGATTACCGCATACACTATATTGGCAAAAGTATTTGCTTGCCTGCCTTCACATGCATATGAACTGGAGTAACATCTATAGGGTGTTACTGGCATGACTGCGCACCAGTGCACAAAGCCAGGTCCATAAAGACATGGATGAGTGTGAAAGAACTCGACTGGCCTGCACAGAATCCTGACCTCAACCCGATAGAACACCTTTGGATTAAGAATTGGATGTTACTCAAGTTCATATGCATGTGAAGGCAGG
>JAOVVB010000001.1:24681523-24691607 GCA_028570985.1 Heterobranchus longifilis
TCAAGGATGATCAGGGGAAACAGGATGCGCCTGAGCTCAATTTTGAGCTTCATGGCAAAGGCTGTGAATACTTATGTGCTTTCTCAATTGTTTTTTAAAAATAAATTTGCAAAAATGTCAAGTAAACAAGTCATTATGGGGTGTTGTGTGTACAATTCTAAGAAAAAAAATAAATTTAATCCATTTTAGAATAAGGCTGTGACATAACAAAATGTGGAAAAGGTGATGCACTGTGAACACTTTGCGGATGCACTGTAACTGGGGAAAACAAACCAAGCACGGGGAGAAAATGTAAACACCATGAACACAGAGGCGGAAATGGAACCCAGACTCTGGAGGTGCAGAACCACTGCTAACCACCACGCTACCATGCCTCCATGAGTAGCTTCTTTATTTATTTATTTATTTATTTTATGGAATAATAATAATAATAATAATAATAATAATAATAACCATATAAAATATTTTATTAGTACTTTCTCATGATTTATTATTATTATTATTATTAACATTATTATTATTATTATTAATAATAATAACAATAATAATAATAATACGCTGGACCTCCTGTACATTAAACCATTAAACTACTCCAACCAGTTCCATGCACACATACACCCATATCACAGCCATGCTGATATACATGACAACAGCATGACCTGGAGTGTGATATTAATTTCATACAACAGTTGCACAAACACCATTTATTATCAACAGCTTATTTCTTCAACCAGTTTATTAAACCAGTTATTTTACTCCTTCCTCGACTGGCAGAACAAACTAGCCACGACTGGCAGAGCTGGCGACTGACAGTTAATGTAATTAATGATTGTTCGAACGCCTGTGACATAACGTGATACATATAGTCAAACGTCTCAGTGACGTTATGCCCTATATCATCACTCGTAAATGCCTCGATTATCAGATTACTCAGCTGGAACTAATTGTTGCATAAATTGAAATATAATTTACATCCAAGCCATTAAATCACTGGACAAGTTTGTGTGTGTTTGTGTGCATGTGTGTGTGTAAAAGACAGAGAGAGAGAGAGAGAGAGAGAGTTTAGCTCAAAACCTCCCTGTCACTAAGGCACTAAACTGCCTCTGCAGAACCTCTGAAAACTCCTGACTCACGTTCTCTTGTCTTCCTCATGGTGCTCTGTGTGATACAAACCTTTGCACTGGACACTATTTTTGAAAACAAAAGCAAGCGCGGAGCCCCACACTGAGACGATGATCTCTGTGCTTTTCCGCTATTGTGGGCTGGAACACACAGCTGGCTCACGGCGCTCTGGAAAGTCTCACTGCGATGATGCCTTATAAAAGCGATAAAACAGTTGTAGTAAGCCATTTCTCCAGCCATTTCAGACCGAGAGATTTGTGCGCTGATCCCTGAAACACAGAGAGGCTACAGTCTAACTGAGAAAGGAATGAAAGCTTTAGAGCATGTGCTGAAACCTTCAGCATTACCGTCGCGCACACATCGTAATGTCAGAGAGGAAAAAAAAAAACCCGCGAAACACAGCATCTAACAGCGGAAGCGCTTCAGGTCCCTGAGCCATCTGATTCAGTTCAATAAGAGCTTTTCTGACTATAATGATGAAATCTTTTTGGGGTTTAGTGAGCTGCAAATTATTCATCAACTAGATAGCAGTACTGTGCAAACATATTGACCCCCCCATCATTTCTTCATATTTCGTTTTCAAAGACTCCAGACTTCCTTGTATTTTTAATATAGTCTTAAGGAATAGTTCTCCAGCCTTTCTAAAGGACTTTTTGTCTCTCATGTTCACTCCAGTCCCTGTACCTGAGCAGTTTCAGAGGAGTGTTTTTTGTTTGTTAAGCCACACAGTGACTTTTAAATCATTCAAGCATAAAAAAACCCATCTAACTCGAAACATGACCCAGTGAGAAACAGGTGCAGATGATGACAGATGGTCAGGCCGGGGATTAGTAACTGCTGATGCTGAATGCTGAGTGGTTGGAACAGATGAGAGGGGAAATGAGGTCGCTGCTGAGGTTGTTACATAAGCAACCAGTTTTTAAAATTGTATCTTTAGGCACTGTGCAGCCTGACACAATAAAACATTTGTTCCCGTTTCTTAATTTTTTTTTCTACATTATTTTTACCTTCATTCATTCTTTCTTTCATTCATCTTCTATACTGCTTATCCTATATAGATTTGCAGGTAGCCTGGAGCCTATCCCAAGAAACTTCAGGCACAAGGTGTGGTACACCTGCACATGCTACACACTCGTTAACACACTGTGTGCAATTTGGGATAACAATTAGACTAATCTGTATGTCTTTTGTGTGTGGGAGGAAACTGGAGTACCTGGAGGAAACCCCCACAGCCAAAATGTTTTCCTATTTGTAGGGTTCATGTTTATTCAGCCAATAAGTAATAAATTAGAAACCTCATATACACTATATTGCCAAAAATATTCGCTCGCCTGCCTTTAATTAACGTAACATCCAATTCTTAATTCATAGGGTTTAATGTAATGTTTGCCCCACCCCTTTTGCAGCTATAACAGCTACAACTCTTCTGTGAAGGCTTTCCACAAGGATTAGGAGTGTGTTTATGAGAATTGTTGATCATTCTTCCAGAAGCATTTGTGAGGTCAGACACTGATGTTGGCCGAGAAGGCCTGACTCACAGTCTCCGCTCTAATTCATCCCAAAGGTGTTCTATCGGGTTGAGGTCAGGACTCTGTGAAGGACAGTCGAGTTCTTTCACACCAAACTTGCTCATCCATGTCTTTATGGACCGCGCTTTGTACACTGGTATGCAGTCACGTTGGAACTGGTGTAGCCGTCCCCAAACTGTTTACACAAAGTTGGTAGCATGAAATTGTCCAAAATGTCTTGGTATGCTGAAGTATTAAGAGTTCCTTTTATTGAAAGAAAGGGGCCGAGCCCACCTCCTGAAAAACAACCCAACACCGGTTCTAACATGACTGAGCACAAGTGTGCAAAACAAGGTCCATAAAGCCGAGAGCGAGTTTGGTGCTTGCTTAAGGGCCCAACAACCTGGTGGAGCTGGGGCTCAAACCACTGACCTTCTGATAAGTAACTCAGGGCCTTAACCTTCTGACCTACCACATGCTACAGTACAGTATGTTAACATGACTGAGTAAAAACTTTTTGCCAACTTTTTGCCATCTTCTTGTGCATGGTTAAAAGGTATAAAAATCATGATCTGTCTAAGATATTTAGAGCAACTAAAAAAAAAAACACATAAAAAACAAATATTTACTATACTGTATGCTTTATAAGGGCCACCGTTTTCATTCAATATAATTCTAATGAGTATTATATTGTACCCACATTTTCTCTGTTCCCTGTGGTACAGATTAAAATCTGTGTGTATTATGAAGAATATACCCGTTTATGTTAGATCAGTTCACTCAATGTTAAGCCCAGATAATCAGCTCTGACATTTCACACAGAACAAAAGAGGAAAAAAGCAGGAATAAATTAGGAAAGACAATCACTGGCAACACATCTTGCATATAATTCTGATAAAGAAAAAAGAAATAAATAAAAGGATTCTGACACTTCAGACGCTGCTAATTTCCCAGTAGGCATCAGGCAATCACTTGATGGGCTTTATACTTCCTTACACCTTCAGACTGTCGAATTCTGGACTCTGACTGGTCAGAGGGTGGGGAATAAGTGGAAATATAAAGTAAATCTTGTAAGTTTCTCAGGAATGTCCACCACCTCCATGGTTTAATTTCTCCTCACCTTTTGGCTACACCGTACCGGAAGGAATTTCAAACTACCATCACCCCTGTTAATTACACTAACCGTCGCTCGCTAACTGATAGTCACCAGCTCCGCTAGTCGTGATTAGTTAGTACCACCAGATGCAGAAGGATTTACAGTATGTTGGTTGAACAAAATAACTGGTTGAATAAAGCAACAAATCATAATCCGTTGATAATATAGAGTACTGTGTTTGTGGAACTGTTGTATAAAAGCAACATCACACTTGATGTCATGCTGTTGTGCTGAATATCAACACGACTGCGATATCTTCAGTACTCCGGCAGCGTCCTCGTGCCTACGACCACATCACAGCCATGCTGATAATAAATACAACAGCACGACCTTGAGTCTCATACTGCTTAATTAACGCCATCTGTCGCCTATATTAATACATTATGGTTTTATATACACAAATACAGCAGATTTTGTGTAATGCTAAAGTTTTCTGAGAAACATGTTTATGGAAGAAGTCTTCAGTGTAAGCACTTTGTACCAGTCGACAGTAACTGGATCACTTTGTTACTATGTTTTCTGGATTAAAAAAAAGAGAGAGAGGCTGGGAAAGGAACACGTGTTTATAGCTGTTATCATGTAAGTGCGGCCAGGAACTAACTCTCCATGAGATTAAATATACACGTGAAAAGATTTATAAAAAAACATGCAATTTTTTAAACAAAAACTGCAATCACGCGTAATTTTCTGTGGTTACGGAGGAAAAAAAAAAACACTTCAGGGCAAATTTTACGGGAATATAATCAACTTCAAGATGGTAACAATAACTCTCCTTTGTCACACCACCAGCTGTTGTTGGTTATTGTTCTATAAAAAAATGAAAAAAAAAGTGTGTATTTGTGCAGTGTTTACTGTTACACTTCCTCCCTGTCCAGCACATTAATGTCTCACTGCTTGCCTCTCAGCATCTGTTTCCCATCCTGGAGATTTTCTTTGCTTGACCTGAATTTGTTATGGATGGGAAGCTTTTGCCCTTAAGTCGGAGAGATCAGAGGCGCAGCATATGTCCAGCGCAGAGCCCTACAACCCTTAAACGCATATAACTACACCTCCAGGCAGTCAAACACACACACACACACACACACACACACACAAGTAGCATAAGCTGCATTTCAAACACAGGGTCAGCGAGCAACCATATGCGCAGTATGACTCGAGAAAAACTGGAAATAGTTCAGAGCAGATTCATTGAGCGAGGGAAGAGAGCGAGAGGCTGACGCAAAGTTGCGTAAAAGAGGAGCTACGGCTTTTAATGAGCCACTCTTCTGAGGAACGCCGAGGAAGACAGACCACTCGAGTATCAGAGAGCGATGGTGAGTTTGGCAGGGTTAGCCGCTACGCTGCGTATCGTTAAGTCTTGACGGAATTAAAGGCTGTCAGGACGAAAGCGAGAGGTGACTCATGTGGAACGCGAATCAGGATTTTTTTTTTTACTTTACTCCTTTTAAAACTTCACTCCAACACTTCCTCTTGGCAAACGCGAGCTTCCCTCTAAAAAACTAATTACCCCGCCTGGCTGCCGAGCACGAGGTGTTATGCCGAACCTCTGGTGTGGAAAGATCAAGCATCTCTGACGATGCTAATTAGCGTCACACTATGGTTTCTACGCTCCCCTTGGCTAGCTTCTTGTTCCATCCCAAAACGCAGAAAGTTTGCAGAGAAGTCAGCTCATCAGCATGTCATCATTTGATTTTAACAAATCCCACAGCTGCTTTATGTCTTTTTTTTTTTTTTGCTGTTTTTTTTCTAGTGACAATATGATTTTTTTTTAATACTCAAACCCGTTTTATTTCAAAACACAACAAAGCATTGAAATGCCGAAGAGACAAGAACGTTACGCTCTAATCATGTTGGCCTTCCCCTGCTGCCCTGACTCGGAAGACATAAATAATACCGAAGCGTCTCTTCCTTTTGTGCTCCGCCGCCGAGCGTTCGGCTCTCGTGCTCACACAGCGTGACGAGCTGCGGGACCAGCCAGCGGGTTTTTCAACTGAAGAACAATAGGAAAGCGAGGAGAAAGTTCCGGTGCTAAATGTACTGCGTGAAGACGAAGCTGTTCCCTCTTTAATAGGCCGCAGCGCTAAGCAGCTTAGCGAAAAACAAAAGGCAGTCGCTCAACCTTTTCAACACAACATGCTGGCAGTGCGGTGAAATTTAATAGCAGCAAAGAAGTGGTGGGGAAAAAAAGTTTAAAACAAGAGTTTTTGTGTTGTTATGGTGAACTTCATATTGAGTATGACTTTATTATAACGTGAAGCGACGGGCAATTATTTCATGTGAATTTGTGGTTTTGTTAAAAATAAAAGAATTCATAATTTTTTTTTTTTTTCTCGTAAGGACTGAAGATGCAGCGTAAAGATTTAGAACACAAGAGACGTTTAGATAAATGTTACTTTGGTACTGGTACTGTTTATGTTAAATTGTTACATTTGCATACACTAGATAAGCCAATATATTAAAACCATTCAAGTTAAAACCGCCTAGGGTATGGGGCTCCCCTTGTTCCGCCAGGGTGATCTGGCTCCTGTGGCTGTGGCTCTGCAAGGCTTTTGGGGGTGTGCTGTGGTGTCTGGCACCAGGATTTTGGCAGTGGATCCTTTGTGTGCTGATGTTTGCAGGGTTGGCTGGCCTTTGGTCCCCACAGACATGGGTGATTCTCGGGTGCCCATAATCCTGTCACCAGTAGTTTACTGGGGTCTAAATGGTAATCCAAGTTGTTCAGTCCACCTGTCAGTGGTCATAATGTCATGGCTGATTGGTTTAATCAGTCTTCACGAATAATCACTTTCCTCACTTCCATCATGCATCTACAGATTATCTCAGGAACTCTAATATTGAGCTCAGAACGGACCTTGGACTAGATGGTAATCTATTACAGAGCACCACGCATACTCATTCACACACTCATTCCCACCTATAGCATAGCTATCAGGTTTTAAGCGGAAACCCTAAAACTCACACAAATACAGGAAGAAGTACAGAGCTTTCTCCACACAGAGCTTTCTGAATGTGAACTCGCTGTGGTTTGTCCTTCAGAGTGACCTGGTTCAAAGTGTAGTTTAAATCCCAACAACAAAGATTTCTCCATTCCTAACACATACCAAACAGGACCGTTAAAAAAAAAAAAGTTCAGGCTTTAACCTTCAAAGGAACACTAAAACCCTTACAGCAGAGTGTTTCCCTATTAGAAAGGTTCCTTTTAAAGTCTTATTTCAGAGTGTACGAGTGTGCACTTGAGAAAAGACTCCAAGTAGAATTTTTTTTCGAAATCTAGAACCTGTAACCATCTAAAGAACCCTTGAAGAAGCTTTTATAGGAGTGTTTAAAAGTCCCACCTCTTCTAAACATCTTCGTTGAATTTAAAGGAAATAACATTCTCTGTGTCATGCTGTTGTTGAAAAGAAATAAATGACATGATGGTGTAATGAAGCTGATAACATTAGGATGGATTGTATTTTTTATAACCACTGTACTATAGCTACTTTACCCTTTTACAGTTATAAAAGATCTGTTCTTGTTCTCTCTTGTTTTTTCTGTTTTTCTTGACATTAATAAAAAAAAAAAAGCAGATTAAAACACG
The DNA here is from genome assembly GCA_028570985.1 of Heterobranchus longifilis. Classification (NCBI taxonomy): domain Eukaryota; kingdom Metazoa; phylum Chordata; class Actinopteri; order Siluriformes; family Clariidae; genus Heterobranchus; species Heterobranchus longifilis. The sequence goes on from JAOVVB010000001.1 coordinate 24,688,890, forward strand.
GCCAAAAAGAAGTTTAAACTTGGCTCTACTGCAAATACCTGAAAGCATATTCTGCCTCTGCACTGAAACTGGAGACTCCTTCCACAAAATATGATGTGTGACGTTACAGTGTATCCGGAAAGTATTCACAGCGCATCACTTTTCCCACATTTTGTTATGTCACAGCCTTATTTTAAAATGGATTAAATTAATTTTTTTCTCAGAATTCTACACACAACACCCCATAATGACAACATGAAAAAAGTTTCCTTGACATTTTTGCAAATTTATTAAAAATAAAAAAATTGAGAAAGCACATGTACATCAGTATTCACAGCCTTTGCCATGAAGCTTAAAATTGAGCTCAGGCGCATCCTGTTTCCCCTGATCATCCTGTTTCCCCTGATCATCCTTGAGATGTTTCTGCAGCTTAATTGGATTCCGCTTGTGGCAAATTCAGTTAATTGGACATGATTTGGAAAGACACACACCTGTCTATATAAGATCCCACAGTTATACAGTAATACATTTGCAAAAACTTGCAGTGAACTTTTTTCATGTTGTCATTATGGGGTGTTCTGTGTAGAATTCTGAGAAAAAAAAAAATGAATGTAATAAATTTTAGGATAAGGCTGTGACATAACAAAATGTGGAAAAAGTGATGCGCTGTGAATACTTTCCGGATGCACTGTAGCTATACAAGTCCATGTGTTTGCCGTAAATGGTAATTTATAGAACAAACACATTAATAAAGTAAAAACTTGGATTCATTTGACCTTCTGACCAATCAGACTCGAGAACACAGCGGCAGTTTGCTGTAAAAAAAGAAAAAGGAAAATCCCAATCCGATGAGAATCCGAATCTATGATCCCAAACAACAGCCATTCTGCACCAGTCTCTTTCTCATAAAAGCTAAAAACCGAAGTCCTGAAGCCAGACCACAGAGTGACTGGTTTTATCTACATGCTGTTAAGTCATTCTGTATTCATGTGGCGTTAAGAACACAAGTGCTGAACTTTACGGAACGAATCCCGTGGTAATGCCTTCCACCAATCTTGTTAATCAGCTGCCAGTTTTATTGTTTCCCCAAAGGGGATCATCTCTGTTGAAACGGAGCCACGTAAGAGCCGTTTGCTTCTGTTCATCGTGCTCCTGGGAGCGAGCTGGAAATAAAAAAGGAATTAGCGAATGAGTGGACGGGGATGGAGAGACGAGTCCGTTTCTGGCTGGCGGATAACGGCCGGGGCGGGAGAGGTGGTTGGAGAGATGGAGACTGGGACGGGGACGGAGATGGCGACTGCGATGGCGACAGCTGGCTCTGATTTATTCCACAGTTGCATTACTCTGATAGATTAAGATTAAAATGCATTCATCAATTCGGTGGCGGACATAATGCATTATTGCCCGGGAGTAAACAGGGTGCAGGCACCCAGGGAATCAATAAGGATAATTAAAATGGGGAGATGTAACGGCCATTTCTCATTCGGCCTCAAACCTGTCAGACTACAGCATGTGTGTGTGTGTGTGTGTGTGTGTTTGTGTCTATGTGTGTGTTTACTTTAAATTTGCTTTTCCTTTTAAGCCACCTTTGCTGATTTCCTGTCCTTATTCCCATAATAATAATAATAATAAAGTGACCAGACTTTATAATATGATGTAATCATTTGGAGTATCCCCAACAGCAATTAGAGTTATGACTCAGAAATGAAGTCAATGGATAGTGTTAGATATAATTAGATGCTGCTAGAGTATGTGCAATTATTCATAAGGAAAGTTTAAAGGGGGAAAAAAAAAATTAAACCTCAACTCTGCATTTTATCATGTCTAGTATATAAAGCAGAGTTCCGTGTGTACATGTGATTATTTACTTTGGCAGTAAAATAGCCACAAGTGCACAAGAGATACGTGACACTACTACTGAAGTGAAACATGATCTCTTTAACTTAGAAGTTCTTTATTTGAGCTACTAGCTATTCGAGCTAAACAAGAGAAGCGTACTGTAGATTAGGTTCACGCCACAAGTCACTCATGTCATGAGCAAGATGGTGAAACGTTCTGTAAGGAGATGTACATTACACATTTAGATTCCTTTTTTCCCCTCCAGTGTCAGTTAATGTTCTACACATCAGTAAGTGACAACGGGGTCATGTTTCTTGTAGGTTGTCTCGTCTGAGCCGCATGATCTTTTCTCGCTGAGGACGAAAACAACACAACACAACATGAGGCACGAACGTTCTCTGCTCCTCAAACACTGGAACGAACTGCAAGTAGGAGCTGAAGTTATGAGTGGGGAACTGGAGAAACATCAGACAAACACGCACTGTAGGAGTCGTCTGAGCATTCATTAAAGCCAAACAGTTGGATTTGTGGCCTTATGGCATTTCTACTAATTTTCTTAGACTTGAAACAGGCGAAGAGCTACATTTGGTCACAAAGGAGAGCAAGTATCAGCAGCTGAAGCAAAAAACAAAACAAAACATATTTATAGAACATAAATGTTTTTGTATTATTCGCAAATTTTTAAATAAATAAATAAATATCACTTTTATAAGTTTGGACAAGGTCACACCTTCTAACTCCATGGTCTTTCCTGATGTTTATTTCTTTCTACACTGTAAAACAATACTGAACACTGATAACCGCGATAAAGCGTGTTTATCCAAAAATACACAATAATCTCCTCTGAACAGTTGATATTGAGATGTATATCTGCTCCTTCTGCTCTGTAAAGCTTCATAA
>JAOVVB010000001.1:24737860-24750812 GCA_028570985.1 Heterobranchus longifilis
GAGACAGAAAGACAGACAGTGTGTGTGTGTGTGTGTGTGTGTGTGTGTGTGTGCGCGTGTGTGTGTGTGGGTGTGTTCATGCATGTGGCCTGCTATTTTCCCCAATGCACCATAAGATGTGGTTTTTGTGGCTTAGAGGTTAGGGTTAAACTGTAACTGTCCAGCTGTATGTATGCGTGTGTGTGTGTGTGTGTGTGTGTGTGTGTGTAACTGTTAAATGGAAACTCTATGGCTCCATCATGTTAAGTGAGCCTGCCGAGATGCTGCTGCTGCTGCACAGGAAGTGACCTCGTCTATTATCGACTTTAATAATAGTCTCATTCACTCCAGCAGACAATGACACTCTGTCATACACACATACACACACACACACACACACACACACACACACACACACAAACATAAGCTATTAAAACACAGAATGGTAAACGCAGACCGGAACAGATTTAAAACTGTCACAATGGCAGGACTGACTGTGGAAACACTGGAATGTGAGTCACAGTGTTGGGTTTTAGCGTGAACACTAACATCAAAGCAGAGAGCCAGACATCAGGATGTGTTATAAATGAAGGATTAAAACACTATGGGGCATGCTGGTACCAGAAAACTAATATAGATTAGCTTCCTATAAAAGGTTGTTTGTTCTACAGCAGGTTATTAACAGGTACTGTTTTTGATTTATTAAAGAACATCAAATTGCACTTCATATCTATTTATAGTTGCTTTAATGTAACGAGACGTCATTGAGGCGAGTTATCACTTACATTAGAGCAGCTATAAAAACAGCAGACCAAAACTTAAAATGATAACGTGATAAATGCTGACTGTCAAAAATATTTAACCCTTAAACATTCGCACAAAATAATTTTTTTCTTTGCATTCTTTATTTTACTTCATTATTACTTGTATTACTATTATTATTATTATTATTATTATTATTATTATTATTATTATTATTATTACTGGTAGTAGTAGTAGTAGTAGTACTACTACTACTACTACTACTAATAATAATAATAATAATAATAAGAGACCTTTTAGTATAGGCCTCTTCCAAATGGTTGAGATGTCACTTTATGGTAAAAGTAGTTTCATCAGTATCAGTATTTTCATAAATACTTTGCATAAAATGTTAACACTTTCTGCTGAGTGCAAACCCCCAAATGTTTCTGGATCACTATATCCATTTAAATGCTCATGGTGTGCCACAAAGGAATTTAAAAGGAGTGGAATCGAGTCGATTTTTATTTCTGCAAACCTTAAGATTCACCTTTAGAGCCAGTGGTCCTAGAGGTCATTCAAGGAACTGCATGTTTTAGCAGTTCTGCTTTGGATTTGTACTTTTTCAGCACTGGAGATCGCCGTTTGAGGTTAACGAAAATAAGTGTCACACTAACCTATTATATTACATACATAATATTATATGACATAACTACATTCATTTACCGTTTGCCCATTCCTCCTTTTCTTTTGTCTTTTTACTGTGCTGGGTGTATAATGGCTTAATTTTTTTTTCCTATTATTTATTTATTTATTTATTTATTTATTTAACAAGCATCAGTCCATTACCCGTCCTACCCCTCCCCCTATCCTCGTGAAACAGTACCGTACAGTTGAACTATGAACTGTAGTTAATTCAGGAGCTTTTCCTAGTGATTGATTTTACTTATTGCATTGCTATACAAAGTTAGACATGTGATTTTTATCCCTGCTCTCCAACAAACAGGTTTTCAGTGTGGAGATCAGGACTCATATTTACTAAGCATCTCAGAATGACTCCTAGGAATCGCACTCATTAGTTAATTTAGCATGGAAAATAGTCTAAATTACAATAAACTACAATAAACCTAAACTACAATATTCCTAGTCTCCAACTCTTACTTTTAGCAAGGTGTAAGACTGCTCCTAGGAAAGGAGTGTGTCGTCACTGTTTACGTCTATGAGAGCTGCAAAGTAGGCTTTACATTATAGTGGATGTCGTAAATTTGACAGTTTTTTGTTTGAAAAATCAAAATGGTGAAACCAGCACCATATAGTGGTACGCCATGTTAATGAAGTGATGGAGTGCTGCTAATAACAGGGAATCTCAAAAAAAAAAATGTTGTGTACACTCAAATAATTTTCTATAAACATATATAAAAATGATAACATATGTATTTATTGAATCACTGATCATGTTGCCTCCATAACCACTTGGGTGCTGATGCTGTGATAATGTTTTTGATTCACATACGCCTCGTCGTCAGTGCTCGGGGTGATTATTCCAATGAGTGTGCCATGGATGATGCCCACGACTCCAGGGAAACCAACGATGCACATGAATGCAGCTTGTTTGCTGTTGATTTCATGCTGTGTATGAATCTGTGCATGATCTGCCGTGCTGTATGAGCCAAGTTTGATTTATGATTTTCGACATTATCGGCTGTGATAAACCCAAAACCTCACAGTTTCCGAGCTGCATCCTCACTCCTACTAACAAACGTAGAGTATCAGTACAGCACAGAAATGTACGTTAATAGACCAGTTGCATATTGCACATGATCTGTCACAAAAATTGTTTTATTTTTGTCCAAATGTATTTTTGTTTTAGCTCTGTGTCACTCAATGTTCCCAAAATGTCTCTCCTTGGTGCACGTCTCTGACTGAGCGCCATTTCCTGTCTACTCCTAACTCATTAGGATACCTCTGGAGCTCTCCTAATATTTGTTGGAGATGACTGATTTCCTATTTTAGTGATGTTGATAATTTGTTTCTACTCCTACTCCTAAACATAGGACCAAAATCTGTGAGAATTTTAGGCCACTTAGGAGCGATTTCCAACTCTGAGACACCTAGTAAATTTGGCCTGTGACATGATGTCCACTAAACACCTCCCTCCCTATCTTGTACAATTGTCTTAAAGACCTCCCTTTACTCACAGACCAAAATCAGTGAGTCGATCAGGTTGATTGACCCACATAGTCACATGAAAAAATGTGACGTGCAAACTGATGTTATCTTTCTGAGCTTTCTTTTTTTTAAAGGTAGGATGGCAAGCTGGCAAGCTGCCACTCTGCAGGTGCCTACTCATGTCACCCATATCTAAATCTGCCCATGAAAAAAATAAACAATACAATGTTAAATAAAGATGCAAAGGCTCTTTTCTTTTTCTTTTGCAATTTTTTTTTATCTTCATATGACTCTCTCTCTCATTTTCTTTTTCAGGTATATATTTAATTTTTTCCTTTCTCTTTCCCTTTGCCCTTCCTTCTTTGTCTTTACTTCTTTTTGTGTCTCTTCTGTTCTCAGGCTTTTTACCTTTTATCCTAGGGGGGCGCCACATCGGATCATTTGACCCTCAAGACCTGGCACAGGTTTTATGCTGGATGCCCTTCTCATCTAACCGGGCTTGGGACTGGTAGAGGGCTGAGACCTGAGACAGTTGATGGTTTCGCCCAAGGCCCCTACAGTGGTGACCCAGTGGTTGTGGGTGGGACTCGAACCCATGACCCTGCAATCAGCATTACAGAGCCTCACCCGTCTGAGCCACTACTGCCCAGTACTTAGTTCCATTATTAGTACTTTTGTGTTTTATTTTCTATTATTTGAAAAATATTATTTCTATTTTCTATCACTACATTATTACACTATTCCATCTAACTTCTTTACTCTCTTGCTTACTCTCTTTCTTTCTCTCTCTCTCTGTGCATGCACCTTGTGATTATATTCAGCATGCTGTTAACACGCCGCTCTCTGTGCTGCACATTAACACGCTGCATTTCTGAAACATGTTCTGCGTTTTTTTTACCCCGGCTAAAAGCCCCCCTCCAGGAGTAAAGCTCGCCTCATGAATAATGCAAGAGGAATAAACACGGCTTCTAATGCTCTTATTATAGCATTCATGGCCGACTGGGAGCGAGTGCTACACACACACACACACACACACACACACACATGCATTCTGTACAGCTACAATTATCAAGTGTGTAAGCCACAGAGAGATGAGGCCAGTGTGTGTGTGTGTGTGTGTGTGTGTGTGTGTGTGTTTCATCAGCTTGCTCCATATGTGCTCACATTATAAACACAGAATGCTCATATGTTCAGGTTCTGTAATGTTAAATGCTGTTCATTTATGAGACACAAATCTCAAACCGCGCCTCTTGGTGAGGTGAGATGAGGTTAGTGCAGGTACAGAGGAAGACATAAAGCTGTTACCAAATGTAGTTAGAAACAAATAAAAAATGAGCTTATTTTCCCCTTTTCTGTCTGTCATTTTGTTTTCTGTTTTCTCTCCTAATTCTTCTCTCATTTCTTTTGTCTCCACCCTGCACATCCCTTCATTTTCTATTCCTTCAATTGTACTTTGCTTTGTTCTGTTTCCTCATTTTCTCCTATTTGTTCTCCTGTTTTTTTCCTTCTTTCTTTTCGCTTCTCTTGTCTTCATTTCTTCTGTTCTTTTCTTTTCTTTTTTCTTCTATTCTTTAATGTTCCACCGGTTGCTCCTCTTCTTTTTTTTACTTTCCTCTTGTCATCTCCTTTTTTCTTTTCTCTTTACTTTTTCACTACTCTTTCCTCATTTTTTGCTTTTTTTTTGTTTTTCTTGTCTCCCGTGTAGTTTTCTCTTACCTCTTCTTTTCTATTGTCGTCTCTCCTTTTTCTCTTTTCTCTTTTATTCACCTCACCTCTCCATTTGTTTCCTCCTCATCTCCTTTCAATCATTTTTTCCTCTTTACTTTTTTAATTAAATGAGTACTTCTCCTTCTTCACTCCAGCTTGTTGTTGATTAGTTTCTTATAACACCAAGTGCTTTACTCTTACCCGTCCCTGCACGCCTCCTCCTTTTATATTCAGCACATATTTAATTTTAATCCCTCGAAAGCTTCCTGGAACCCTGAGGCCAAAGTAACATGAGGTTAAATCAGTTTCACTTAACATGTTGCGATTTACACTTTTCTCCTCGTTTTATTTTTTAATTACTATCCGCATGATTTTACTTTCCTTTTCCTTCTTCACATGTAACCGCCAGGGAATGTTTACTCCTAAGTCACATCACACGTTTTCTCACACCTGAAACACGCAATCTCTCTATTAAGAAACGCAAAGTTTACATCTTGGTAAATTTCTTTAAATATATGAAGAGAAATGAAGAAACCAAGTCTCCAGCGTGCACACACTCCGGGCTGCAGAAAGTGTAAAATCACACGCTCTCTAAATCCAGCCGTTATATATATACATTATTAACCTTCAGGTAGCATAGGAGGAGACTGACACAAAATTAAAGGCTCTGAGAACAACTCTATTAACAACAGGGAGGCTTAATTTAACAAGAGCCTTCATTAGAGGCTCCGTGATTCTAATAAAGGTCATTACATCTCATTCCGGCTCAGGTGTTGTGTTTCTCGCACAACCTCCAGCTACACATCCAATTACCACACAGCTTTAACGACTCTTTCTACCGTTCAGTTCAGCTTCCTACAAATAACTCCGGCTTCTTTCCCGCAGATGTAAATGGTAAGCCTGCTAAAAAATAAAAGAATAAAAAGCAAGATGTGTAAATGTGACAGATTGATTTCAGTACACACGACTCCTGAAAACGACTTTATATTGATTTCTCCTTTTAGACAGTAATCACCAGTAAACTGGTAACAAGATCATGGTCACCCGTGGCTCACCCATGCCTGCAGGGACAACAGCCTTTTGGCCATTGACAAAAGTCACTGCTAGACATGATAGAAAGGCACCAGAGCACACACCGCACCACAGCCCACCAGTCGAGGGGCCGAGGAGGCAAAGAGCCCAAGGCGACCAACCTGGTCTCCAAACCAAGGTCCCAAGCTGTCTAAGTGCCCATGGGATGCAGCAGACACACAAGTCTGACCCACAGAGGCCCCACCCTGCAACCCACGACAGCTTAACGATCTGCTGCCAACATCCTGATGCCAGAAACCACAGCACGCCCCCAGTGGACCTGCGGAACCATGTCTCAAGGGGCCAGATACACCCCAAACCTAGGTGGTTTTAATGCTTACTGTATGTTAATGTCTGGTTTGTGTAAGTAAGACAAAAAGAGACAAAATAATAAGAAGGTTTATCAGAATTAAAAAAATGTTAAAACTATTTTTAGCATTCATGGAAGGAGTCTCCAGTATCTCCAGTGTCCATTTATTCATATTTTGTATTGCTTATCCCGTACAGGGTCACAGGAAGCCTGGAGCCTATCCTAGGAAACTTGGGTGCCAATCCATGTCTGTTGCTCAAGTTGTAATGGGTAAAAGAGCAAACTAATTATGCTGGAGACAGGCATTGAAAAAAAAAATTCATCATTTTATTTTCATTTTATTCAAAGACCAACTTAATGTAGATTGTGTTAAAGGCAAACAGAGCTCTCCTTTGCTGCAACTTGATGTACATTATACACTCTCTTTCATCATACTTGAGGTCTGTGCTCATTTATGGACATCAGAGATCATGCATGAACTTTAAGCTCCTGGTTTAATCTGTAAAGAAGCCTTGTGTCAGAAGGTCCCTGAATTATAATGGAATGGAATTAGAATTCTGCTCTTTTCCCAGTCTAGCGGTATGCATTGTGATACTCTCTCTTGCTAAATGCTGCACAAGCGATATTGTCTGAGAAATTGATGACGCTGTATGTCACATCCCTGTCATCCAGCAATTAATTGTAGTTCAATGCTTTAATCATAGCCAGCTATGTTGGTCAACAGTGATTCCCCATGTAACCATTCATTAAATAAATTTACATGAGATATTCAGCACTTTATTATAAGATAGGATTTGCGCTAGATAATTTCTCACGACTGCAGGCTAAGTGTTCGGAGCACGTTTAATGTAGGCTAGGCCGAACTGTCATGCTCCGTAGGTAAAGTGTACAGTATTAATGCTTAATCAACAATCAGTGTTAGACAAATGAATATCTCATGACACAACAATGAAGTTTAAAAGAATGTTGGATAAGTTATAAAGGATAAACGCATGCATTTTGTGAATTTTGAAAAAACTCTTATTTATCATAAGTAAGTAGGTTTTATTTGTATGGCCCTTCTCAAGAACAGATGGCACCAAGCACTTTCCAAAGTGAATAAACCACAAAGATAATAAACAAACATAAACACACAATTAATATAAAAAAAACAACTAGTTAAACATTGCAGCTGTGTGATTCCGTCCCTCTTTAAAATTGCTCACAGTTTCCTTTCGCTGGAGATTGGGATCATCAGCCAATCTTGATCCAAAGATCTCTGCGTCCTACTGGAAGTGTAAGGCTGCAGAAGTTCAGTTACTTAGGGAACCCTGGAAGGTGTGCCAACCCAAGGCATGGGACAAGTGTTCACACAGTATAGCATAGTAAATTTGGAAATGCCAAACAGCCAACATGGAAGGAAACACAAAAGGACCTGGAGGAAACCCATCAATCAAACTCCATGAGCTATAGTCAGGAATTAAACCCCGTCCCCTGAGGTGCGAGACCACTATGCTAACCACTGTGCCATAGTGCTGTCCCCATGTTAAGACCCTAAACTGCATGTTTCCTAAACCCACTTGGGTGAACTTCTCTATAGTTTTGGTGCAGTCTGCAAGTGACCCCTGGACTTCAAACTTCATGGTCAGGATTGTGAGCAAGGAGGTGAATGCTTCCTTATGCTTCCTTCCTTGAAGTTTATGGAGTAGTCCATGCATAAAGACTACATTTACTTACAGTATAATCACTCTTGCCATGACACAATGATGTTAGAGCCAGCCCAATCTCTGCATATCCATCTACTGTTGTAAACAATTTTCCTTCCAGACTAATGTGATTGATTAAGGCTGAAAAGCTGAAATTAATCATTAAAGCAGAGATTGCATTTACGTCCACATTATTATATGTAAATCCTTGCCATCAGTAGCGAGCAGGCATGTTGGCAGCGTTCACATCCTTCGTAATGAGCTGTAATGAACTCAGTGGGTTGGGACGTACCGCAGAACACTGTTCTTACGAAAGGGCTTCGAGTCACAGTATTTTAAATAAAAATACATTATGTTATTTTTATTAATTTATTTATGTTTTCTTTGTTTGTTTTCATGGCGAGTGTCATGAGCAAAATAACAAATTTGAAATGAAATATTTTCTTCACCTTGTTGGTCAACAGCTACCTACAGTACACACCAGATTCAATCTTTATTTCAAAGCCATAAACCTTTCTTAACGGCGCCGAGAGCTGTCCTTTGTGGCGAATACTTCCATTGATAAGTTAACTAACCTTGAATCCAAGTTCATTTTAAAGTATTTTCTTTTCAAGGAGACATACAGATTTGTTGTGTGTGTGTTTTTTTTTTTCCTTCTCGTGCCTCCAGCCTTCTAAAAGACCTTTATGCTACAAATCTGCCTCTTTGTCACCCAGCTCAGTAAACCTGATTCTTCTGGATCGAATTTTCCTTTCGGCTGGCACTAAACATGATTTCTGTCTCCATAACCCGAATCTGCTTAGCGGTGAAGCAAGTAAAGGTGCAATTCGGTATGCAAATGAGCTTGTTCATGCCTGCTATTTTAAATGTCATTGTTAACAGATTGCCAGTAAACAGGAAACGAATTCCAAGTGCCATTTATTTCTCTGCCAATTAGTGGCCTTTAATGGCGCTCTCACGAAGTCAAGCCTTTTAGGCGCTGTTGATTTCGCTAACTTTGGTCCATAATTCTGAAATTAATGCAACAATAGCAGAGGCACATAATGCACTACAAATATTACCTCAGGCTTAGAAAAAGTCTTATTGGTTCCGATCTATAAGGCTTCACATGACTCATAGCTAGCAGCGTCACACTTCGAGCTGACTATCGAATCACGTCTTTTGGCAAAGAATTGCTTCCCAATTTTAAATTAGGAGAAAAAGATTTTATTCCGTTAACTAAACAGCAACATCAGCAGACATCCATATGCATGAACGTATGTCTGTAATCAATAATCTTCTTAGAAATTAATGTTAAATTAGCATTTGTTAAAGGAGTCGTCAGTGTCTGCATTTTGTAAATTCAGAAGCAAAGCTTATCTTCAGCAAAAAGGCATATAAATTTTTTTGTGGTTTCTGTTTATAGCTCCTGTAACAAAAAGTGAGAAACCAAGTGGAACTGACCTAGTTTGTGGACGTTTCATGGCATTAAACAAAAATTATGACATTATTAATTCTTGGCAAACTGCTATTGCTGAATAACAATAAACTTGAGCACATATTGTTAAATAATAAACCTTTGGGATGGTAACTGTAACCTTTCTTCATTACATCACTAGCTTGTTAATTATTTTCCACCCCTTAAGGGGTTTTCCCAAATATGGAGGCAGGTCATCAGAGGTTGGTACAGCGTGTTGTGGTTCTGATGAACTCAAAGCCAATTAAACAAAATGCTGGCACCATACCACCATTTTCACATTTTCATACGCACATACCCATTTTGGGGGCTCATAAATAATGGAACAAATAGATAATAAGCAGTTGTATAGCCAGGTGAGGTCTGTTCCCTCATTAATCCAAGAATAATCAAGCAGATAAAGGTCTGGAGGTGGTTACATTTGAGTGTTACATTTGCATTATGCTGAAGTAACAAAATAAAGCCATCAGTGAGCTAGAAGTTACATTGGGAGTGGCCAACAAAACAGTTTGGAACATTCTTAAAAAGAAGGAATTAACTGGCAAGCTCAGCAACAGAAAAAAGCTCTGGAAGACAACAGACTGCAGATTTCTAACCATGGTAAAGAGGAACCATTTCACAACATCTAGCCATGTCAAGCATGCTCTTGAAGAGGTACAGTAGGTGTTTTATTGTCAAAGTCTATGAAGTCAATAGAGATGCTTCACAACAAGGTGCAAACCATCGGTAATGGTCAAGAACAGTAAGACAAGATAAACTTGTACCAGAATGATGTGAAGAGAAAAGTGTGGATAAAGAGAGGAACAGCTCATAATCCAAAGCACAATACATCATCTGTCAACCATGGTAGAGGCAGCGTTATGGCATAAGCATGTATAATGATGACCTGACTGCTGATAAAAGTAACAGGATGAATTCTAAAGTGTATAGGGCCATACACTCTGCTCAGATTCAGCCAAATGCTGCAAAGCTCATTGGACACCACTTCATATTGCAGATTGATAATGACCCAAAACATACAGTGAAAGCTACCCAAGGCAAAGAAATTTGATATTCCATACTACTCAAGTCAGTCATCTGATCTCAACTCAATAGATCATACATTTCACTTGCACAACTCAGCACTGGGTCATGTATTAAAGCAGGTCCAGTGCTCCTGTAGTCACAGGTATATGAAACGTTGTTGTAGTTGATGATTTCATTGGTAAATGGTGTAAGTTTATAGACAGTTTGTGATGCCTCATAGTGAGTTTGGCATGGTTTGTAGCAGAATCATGGGTGATCACTTTGGAATCATAAGTACATCATACAATTTCAAGTCGAGCAACCAAAAACAAAAAGGAACGAAATCAGTTCAGAACAATTAAGTGTGCTCTCAGAAAAAGTTCATGATTGTGGGAAAGCCCCCGTATTTCAAATTGAGAAATCTCAACTCAGATAAAATGATATAAAAATGGGTGGAGTCAGTGGTCAGAACTTTTTCCTCCAACTTCATCCTGCTCTCTCGCTGTTGATTAGAAAGGCTCTGAGTGCCGCGTGAGATCTGGTTGTCTTTAGCCGCAGCAGGCCTCATCAGCGTGGCAGCTCTGAACGCTGTATCATAATGCGCATCATTAGAGAGAAGCTCACAGTGATATCTGTTCTCCGTCTTCCCCTGATGCGAGCTGTAAAGCCACGCTTCATCACGATTCTCTCTAATTGTACGCGGTGCTCCGGACTGATTAGGAACTCAAACTTTCATAGCGTGACCCTCGTTGAGCCGCTCGTCCGACATCTCGCTCCTGTCTGCTTCTAATTTAGCGAGGCGAGGTTTTTTAGTCTGCAGAGCGGAACGTCTTCGCCAGATATGAAAATGGAGCCCGCGAAGCCAAAGATCACCCAGAGAGACGGAGGTTATGCTAATTCGGCCTCACAGACACACGCTGTCAAATGAACATTTAAGCGAGCGCCAGGCAGATAATAGAAAGGAATGTTTAAAGGAGAGGAGATAAAAATGGGGAGCGACAGAGGCAGAAGGAAGTGTACAGTGTGTGAAACAGGCTGTCAGGATTCAAGCTCTTCCTCATTTAGAAGATCCGGAGCTTCTGGGTCATACGATACAGTTATATCTCTGGAGACATTTGTGATTTGTGAAGTTCAGACCGTGTTTAGCATCATAATTTACACCATAGCGCTGCTGAATTCTCAATTTTTTAAGGGACAGAAGGTGTTGAATTAGTAAAGCGATCATGTATACGCATTAAAAATGCGTGTCATCGTTAGAGTGATCTATAAAGTGATCCGTAATGAGAGATTTATTAGACATTTATGAAAGGAGTCTCCAGTGTCAGTCTTAAAGTCAAAGGACTTAGCAATTAAAAAACTCTTGGCACATTGGTCTGGTAGGAAAGGAATCAAACACTTCTTGACACAAGGAGGAAAATAAACACACACTTCATCACACTATCCCCAGTGTTGATTATTTTTCTATAACAACATGGCACAAAGTGTTTTATTCCTTATTCCTTATGCCTTATTCCCCGACTGAAGCACATTTCATTGTTACTACATAATCCGTCTTAGTATTGCCCATCCTATAAGTGAAGTAAAAATAAATTACTAAACTTTTCCATAATGTTACGTGTTACTGCAAACAGATAAAAAGTATGAGGAGTGGAGTGGAGCACATGTATGAGTATTTAAAGAAGAAATTCCCAAAAGAAAAAGAATCATTTCTACAATTGTTTATATGGAAAAATTACAGCACTGTGATATTGTTTTTTTTTTTTTTTTTTACTTTGTTGCAAATTATGTGCCAATATTTATGGAACTTTTTAAGGACAACATGAATTTGTGCAGATATCTTGGTTACTTGGTGTGTGTGTGTGTGTGTGTTAAAATTGCAGTCTTAAAATGCCTATTTTTTGCTGCTTTTGCAATATTGTGAGTTCCTGTTCTTGTCACTGTTGGACACACACACCCACCACACACACACACACACACAACTGCACATATGCTTGGATTTTGTTAGTGCTGGGATTGCACTACAGGTTATTTTATTCCTCGTGCCAGAGGCCTTATCACCTGGACGAATAAAGAGAAGGAAAGCACAGAGGAGAAGGGGAAGACGAGAAAGACTAAGGAGGAAATTCAGATCAGAGTAAATAGCGCTCCTACATATTTGAGAGGCAGAGACAGATGTTTTCTGCCTCTGCGACATCTCCTGCTGTTCTTGGACTATCATTCACGTCCCTCCCACCCCTCCCTCCCTCCCTCACTCCTTCTCTCTCTCTCTATCTCTTGTCGTTTTGTCTCTGAGGCTCTGTGAGGATTTCTTTCTCTCTCCAGCTCTTCCTCTTGTGCTCTGTTTCTCAGGGGACTCATTACAGCATGGCTCTTGGTGCAAGATAATGGAGGGATAATGAATTTCTGAACTAATCTATATTAGAGCTGTGCTAAAGTCAGGGCTTTGAGAGAGAGAGAGAGAGAGAGAGAGAGAGACCTGATATGAAGAAAATCTACTGCTACAGAGAGTCAGCGCAGATATTTAAGGGTCAATGATTTGTTTACTTCCTTAATATTAACAGGTACACAGGCCAGATGGCACGACGATGTAGTGGTTAGCACTGTCGCCTTGAACCTCCAGGGTCTGGGTTTGATTCCTGTCCAGGTTCGATTCCCGTCTTTTTGTGCCTGGAGTTTGCATGTTTTCCTTGTGCTTGGTGAGTTTCATCCTTTCATCCATAGTGCCCATAGTGTGTGAATGAGTGTGTGAGTATGTGTGTGTGTGTGCCCTGCGATGGATTGGCCCCCTGTCCAGGGTGTACCCCTCCTTGTGCCCTAAGCCTCCTGGAA